>JABFAF010276516.1:6574-19925 GCA_013677275.1 Gossypium schwendimanii
GGGGGGTTTATGTAAGATGGCTGTGAAGGGAATAAAGCCTCAAGGTGAAGGAAATAAACTACATCAGAAACAGTGGAGGTTAATAATAAGAACCAAAGTCATATTTGGACGAGTGTGAAGCTTGGCTTATTAACCAGAAATCACCTAGCAAGTAGGAAGGACATGAGAAGACTGATTGAACCTATGTGGACCCGGGGAAATATTCATCGTCCAACATATTCACAGCTTACTTTGACTCTGATTAACATGTAGATGAAAACGACTGCTAATGTCAAATCCTTTGAAGATATAAATTAATTGCATTATAATAGAGATGGGATGATACGATCCAATGTCTCGGGTAACTGACTAGTGTTTATTCCGTAGAGAGAACTAAATAAGAATATCTATTGACAGCAGCTATGTGGCAGGACTAATCGATGCACCACCACCTTCCAAGTGCTCTCTCTTTATACCTATATACATAATAAGATGGTTTGTAACGCTATCAATGCCGTCATCACTCATCTACCTTACAATCATAGTGTCCAAGAATATGTACATAATTATTATTGATAATATAAAAAGCAAAAGGGAAATTAAATTAAATTTTATAAGGTCCTGGCTCTAACCATGGAAACGCACTTCATCTACATTATTTGTGAGTAGACTTTGTGGACTAGTGACGTACCCCACCATTCATTTGCTTGTCTATATTTGATGCGGAAAAGAATAAAAACAACAACAATAATAATATAATTATGCACTATAGCTATCTATGGTCCAAACTCCAAAACTTCAACTTAACAAGCATTTTCAGTATTTCTTTTCCAAGCTCTGGAGTTAACCTCTCCAATTAGATGATTCACATGACCACCAATCTAACTTTCTTAGGATAACACGTTTTAGGGTATAGCTGGTTGCTGGCCTGCCTTTTCCTACGACATGCGCCATTAAATTTGACCAATTACTAAATGAAACAAATGTTAATAATCTAAACCAAGCTTTTTGCAGTTATTCATATACCCCTACTCTTTGCTTTCTCCTTTGTTTTTCAAGTCATCCACCAACTTGCCATATTGATTAAGTTATTAAAGGATCAAAGCTTCACTCCAATCCAAGTAAGTGGACAATAATACCTCCAATTAATACAACGTAGGGTGTGTTCCATAAAGCTTTGAAAACTTTCATTGCATTGAGAAAAAAAAATTCAACTTTTAATTTAAATAAATAAATATATATTTTTCACGTACTTATACTAAATAAATATATATTATCAAACAAAATAATTATGAAATAAATAATTTTAAAAATCTATTATCAAACAAAATAATTATATTATAAAACTTCAAATTTATTAACATAACAAATAGTTATATTTTAAAAATTCAGTACTTATACTAAATAAATATTTTAGATAAAACATCACCATCTAACTCGTACTAATTTTGCCCAAATAATAAATACTTGGTACTCTACCACTATTATGACACTGCCCTAGGCACAAACATTACATATATTCTTTTGGGAATAGCACATGTATAATTTTTTAATGAGCTACAATATATATCACCAACTCAAATATTGAGGTTAACAATATAATTATGGGTTTTTAAGTGTTATGATAAGATAAGGTAGGGCTGTATTATGATTCAAAGATATGAGGAAATGTGGCTACCCAAGTCCTTCCAAGTTGCATACAAATCAACTCGACTGCCCAAATATATCATTCATTGTCCAGCAGTCAGTAGTAGCTAGAAAGCTTTATGCTAAATCATATCCAATCCAGATAGATATGTGATGGCTTGTGTGAAATAATCACACGGTCCCATACGGATATGACTAATGGGGCATGGGGTCCCTCCCTCCCACCACTCTTGCTGTAATCAATTCTACTACTGTCAACCTAACTAATTCACCTATTCCCAAAAGGAACATATATACACATTTACCTTTCTTGCACAGTAGGTACCAAAGTTGACCCAGAATTTTTGTGGGTCTTAAGCGGTGTATAAAGTGAAGCAGAGAGTTGGCTTTAAGATGCTTTATGATAAAAAATATGGCAGATTTCTTGGGGGTGGGGGATGGGGGAGCATTGGAAAAAGAAGAAGAAGAAGAAGAAGAAAAGAACATACATACAATAGTAAAAAGGGAACAAGCAATACCAAAAAGACAAGCTGCTACAAGAAGGAAAAAGGGGAACAAAAGAGAGTGAAAATGTCGTCTCTAGATCATGAATATCTGACGCGTGTACTTATAAAGGGAATTATTATATTTTTCCTCTCAAATCAATGTATCTCAATCCCACTTTATCCACACTACATGTATATATATAGATATAGATATAGATATAGTTACGTAAAGCAAAAACAAAACACTAAACAACTTTTTTTCCATATTTTACTTTCGCATGACTAAAAGACTAATATTATATACACGACCTATAGCCATTTGCCAAGTGCCATTATCTACCAACACCACTATAGAAAATTCATCACTTATTTGCCAAATTTCATTTGAAAATAAGGAAATTCCAAGAGAGAGAGAAAAAAAGACCATATTCCACAACTATAAGATGGTGTGGCAGAAATAATTAATGAAAACGTCGTAGGCCACATGTTTATGGTACTTTACTTTTAAATACTATGGCCCAAAAGGAATGAGAGTAAAAGGGTTAAAAAAAAGGGTCTGATGGCTGTGATGAATGCGTATGGCAGGCAGAAAAGAAAATTAAAAAGGAATGGCGAACTAATTAACGCAGGCAGAGAGGATGACGCAGCATATGCATGCCACATGATCTTGTCTTAATGATGAGAGGAAAACACAAGTTTATGGTTTATCACTGTGGTGAGTGGGCCAACTGACCAAACTTCCGTTTGGGAAATTCATTGGATTATGAAAACAAGTTGAAAACTATGTCTCACTGCCCCCTTTCATAATTAGCCCCAAAGAAAAGTCTGTTTTTCTGTAGTAAACAGCAAAAAAAAAAACCAAGAGCAGAGAACCAAGACTTTGGTACCGAGTTGTTAACTCAGCTCAGATGAACAAAAACACAAGTTAAAGCTTACGTACCGTTAGCGAGATCAAGGAGGAAATCCGCAGGATTCATAGGAAAAGACGGCGAGAATCCGAGAGACTCAAAATAAGCCATGGCTTCACTTCCCTTCCCAAAATAAATGCTCCTTCCTTCACTCAAAACCAACACCGAGTCAAACATCTGATAAACTCGGCTTGAAGGTTGGTGCATGGATGTAACTATGGTTTTTCCCTTTTGAGCCAACGACCCCAACGTCGAAACCAACCGGAAAGCCGCTGTCGAGTCCAAACCCGACGTTGGTTCATCAAGAATCAACAGACTAGGGTTTATAAGCATTTCATGAGCTATACTCACCCTTTTTCGCTCTCCACCGGAAATCCCGCGTATGAAACTGTTCCCGATAATTGTATTTTCACATTTGGATAGCCCCAACTCGGATAAAACCATTTCAGCCACTGAAATCTTGTCTTTTTTGGTCAATGTTTTGGGCAACCTTAAGAGGGCGCAAAACACGAGTGTTTCACGAACTGTTAAGTGAGGGTAAAGAACATCATCTTGGGTGACGAATCCGGTGCGTTTGGCTATTTGTTTGGTGGATTTTTTGTTGTTAGCAAGGATAGTTCCAGAGAAGGCACGGCTTTGTTGTTGGTGCCTCCCAGCTAAGGCATTGAGGAGTGTAGATTTGCCGCTGCCTGAGGGGCCAAGGATGGCCAAGATTTCCCCTGGTGAAACCACGCCCGTGATATTGTTCAAGATAGTTTTCTCTTGGATGGTTGATATCTGATCAGAAGGTGTGGATCCATGGGTGAACATGCGTTTAATGCTCCGACCTCGAGTGTTGGTTTGCTGTATCTTCACCTTGTAACACACGTCGATGAACTGCATGAACAAGCAAATTTTAAAATAATATTGAAATTAGGTCAAGGGTTTAGGTCAAAATGAAACCAGTGTTGACTGAAGTCGCAGAGGATTTGTTTATGAGATTGGGGTCCTTTTAGTAATTACCTTGAGAGTGATAGGATAAGAAGAAGACATTAAAGAAGGGAGGTGGTCACGCAAATCTCGAGTTGGACTGTCCCTATTGGGAGTTTCTAGTTGAAGTCGTACACCACCAAAGCCCGGCATTATTTACCCTTTTCCCTTTTAATTTTCTTAGTTGTGGGGGAGGAAAGTGTGTGTGGAAGAAAGAAAGGAAGGAAAGAAGTGGAGAGGCTCTGGGGAGAGAGAGGTAGAGAGGGCGGGGTGTATTTATTTAGGGAAAAGGGGGAGTGGGTGCCACGTCAAAGGGAAATGCCCACAGACAAAAATGCAACGTGGCGGAAGGATGCGCCAGTTGTCAGCTTGTGAAGGCCGTTCATGGAAAGTGCGGTATATATTAAGCGCCACCCTTTTCTTCCCCCCGGCTCCCCTCCCAAATATCTGTTTTCTCTTTCATACCTAAGAGAGAGACAATGAAAGTATACATTGGAATGTGAAGGGATTTGCTGCAATTCGACTCAAAACTTCATTCAAATTTAATTTAATGACTGACCGACTGAGTGGAGAGATGCAATTATTACGTCTACCTTGAAAATTAATTCAACCATATTAATTAATAATATTCTTTTTAATTAAAAGGGTAATTTTTTGTGTTAGTTTCAATGTTATGTTCCATTTACAATGAGGTATACCCAAACATTAGTTTTATATGGATTGAAATATCTTTTACCTAAATTTTATGAGCCATAATGGTCTGGTTTTCGGTGAATTTGTGATGAATCAAACTAAATAAGGATGAAATCAAAGTGTTCAAATCTTTTTGTTTGGAAGATCATACCATGATGAGTGATTAATATCGAGGAAATGTGAAGCTAATTGATACCTTTTGGAAAGTTACTGTAATCGACTGTAACATTACTTATATGTATGCATAACTTGTAATAGGTTAGAGGATGTATTGAGAGAGCATTTTATTTGTTCAAATAGGAATTGTCTTTTTTAGTGCAATATTGTTAGTAAACTAAAGTGAGTCACTTAGTTTACAATTAAGCTTTTGTGAGGAATGTTTTAGAAGAGAGTGATCCTGCGTAGAGTACAGCAGTGACGTTGTTACTTGGTGAGTGAGTGAGACTTAAATCACAACTTGTACTTGTTAAAGTATAGTATATTTACACTTTGAGTAAGGCCCTGTAGATGTAGGAAGTAATGATATTAGATGATAACTGTTGTAATTAAATTACTCTACATACCTTTGTATATGTCGTTGTTTATGTGATCAATCATGTAACACCTAGTTTTGGCGGGTCTTGAGTTAGGCAAGTAACCCGAAAATAGTTTGAGTGGCAAAGTCCTATCCGCCCAATAGATGCTTTCGGCGTATAGGTCGAACGCATTGTTGACGCTAAGGTATTATGCAAGGATTGTTCTTTGAGTGTGGTAAGTTGTAAAGAAAAAAAGATTGGTAAGAATGATGAGGATTTGTGGGTAAATTGGGTTATCACAAAAGGTATTGTACACCCAATTTATTGGGATATCAAGTTAGTTATGTACTAACAAGGTAGTTATGTAAAGACCTAATTTTTAGTGGTGTCGGAAACAGTGGTTTGAGACCACTAAATCCGATGAGTGAGTTCAAAAATTTTATTATTTAGTGTTTGTGAACAAATTATGAGTTTAGGAAGGCTTATGAATTAGTAATTTGTGCTTTAGAAATATTTATTAAATTAATTAGTTTCTAAATCAAAGTATCGAGACCTCGATTTTATAAACCGAGCCGTAAATATTTTTATAAATATTTACAGAGTGTCATTGAGTTAGTATTAAAGTCTTGTTAGAAAATTTTAACGTTTTGATAGTTAATTTAGTAAACAGGACTAAATTCAAAAAGGTGCAAAACTAACTAATTGATGAAATAGTGATTAAATAGCTTAAAAGAAAAATATGAGAGGACTTAAAGTGTAAATGTGCCTAATTGAAAAGGCTGAAACGGCTTAAGTAGAAAAATAAAAATCAAGTGAGTGAGGGGAAAATTGGTTATGTAGGGAAAATTAATGAAAATAAAATAAAGGAGTAAGTAGGATAATCTAGACATTTCTTCCCCAAATTGTTGTCCCAAAACGCCATATGAGAGCTTCTAGTAGCTGGGTTTTCATAGTTTTTCTTCATGTAAGTTCAATTTTTGTTTATTTCTTGAAATTTTTGTGTTTTTGATATTTTTACAACTAGGTCCAACTATCTATTTTATTAGTTTTTGATTCTATGGGTCATTTTGAAAGCTACCATTGATGATTGCTGGATGTTTAAGATGAATTAACATGGATTTGAAGTTTTAATTTTGTTATATGATGATTTTATCAAGTAATTTTAATAGAAATTGATTTTAAGACAAAATTGTGAAAGAGATTAAATCTTAGGGTTTAGTATTAAAGTTTGTTTACCAAAGGCTGCGTAATAGCTTATAATATTTAGATAAAGTGTTACTTGAGAAAAATTAGGTCATTTGATGAGTTAATTGGTGAGTGACTAAATTGAAAAAATTGTAAAAGTTAGGGTAATTATGTAATTTCAAAATCTGAAGGGTATAAATTCTGAAGTGGACTGAAATTGAAATATATGCTAATCAATGAAAAATTTTACATTTTAGATCAAGAACCCGTAGATCAACGAGAAAAAGAGAAATTAGTTGAATAGTCCATGAACTACTACCAATTTTACAATTCAATCCAAGTAAGTTCATATGGTTACACTTTCATGATTATTTATTAATTTATGAATGATAAAATGTATTTATTCATATTTTTATTATTGAGATTAAAATTTATTGTTAAAATATGAAATTGAAATGAATGCTTAAAACAAGTAGAACGCAAGATAGAGTACAATCATTTTATATCTAAAGATGAATTGACGGATAAGAGTATGGTTGAACCATGGCGATGTTTATATGTAAGACTATAGCTGGGCTATGGCATTTTAATGAAAAGACCATAACTGGGTTATGGCACTTTGAATGTAAGACCATGGTTGGACCATGACAGTATTTATAAGTAAGACCATAGCTAGGCTATGACATTCTGATGATAAGACCATAACTAGGTTATGACACTACGAATGTAAGACCATGGTTGGGCCATGGCAATGCATATGTAAGACCATAGTTGGACTATGACACAAAGAAAATGATATACTCATATCCGTAAGTTGTTCCTCGATTCAATTAAAATTGGTAAATGTGAATGAATAGAAAGATATAGTGACTATTAATGATATTGATCTTAAGGAAGTGTGTTCATTGACTTATGTTGTATTTGATAGGGAGAATGTATGATTTATTTACAATTTAGTTTATTATATTAAGTTCGGTAAGATCAATGTTTAATCTATTGAACTTACTAAGCTTCATTAAGCTTACTTGGGTTGTTTTATGTTCTTGTAGATTAATGTGTGATCGGGAGATCAGATCAACACATCAAGCCACACTATCCAGTTTAATCCGGTAGTTTTTAAAATGTAAATTTTGGTTTATATGGCATGTATAGGGTTGGTTTGGCAATGAAATAGTTTGAATTGTGGTTGTGAATCTTAAATGTTTGTATGTGTGTAATTAGCAGTAGAATTTAATAAATCAATTAAATGAGTTAAATGGGTACGTATAAGTAATTGATGTATATGTAATGTTATATTATTTTTAGAACATGTATTGGTTGATTTTGATTGCTTGGTTAGGATATATTAGTGTATTTAATGTTGTGTGTAGGTTGATGTAAAAAATGGCGAGAAAAGTGGCCTTAAAATGATCTATTTTTGTCCACAGAGACAGAGACACGTGTGTGTGTGACACACGGCCATGCACATGAGCGTGTAGTCTGGCCGTGTGTCCTCTACACCTTGAAATTTCAAAACAAAATGCCTAGGTATTTGCACACAGCCTAGCACACGGGTGTGTGGCTCGGCCATGTGACCCCTACACCTTTCACACGGCCTAACGCACGGGTAAAGACATGGGCTGGGACACAGCCATGTGTCCCACATCGAATGCCCACATGGCCTGGCCATACGGACGTGTGTCCCCTACACCTAAGAAAAATTTTAAAATTTCACGAAAAATTCTCTGAGTTTTCAGTTTAGTCCCGATTTGTTTCTAATGCCTATTTTAGGCCTTGAGGGCCCATTTAAAGGGACTATATAATAAAATATAATTAATTTTAGATATGAATAGTAAATGACATGAATTAATTGTAATTATTTTGTAAACTCTAGTAATGCTTCGTAACCCTATTCCGGCGGCGTATATGGGTTAGGGGTGTTACAAGTTAGGATCGAATGAAGGGTTGGACCGGAATTATAAAATATTGAATTTTCATATACAGTTGTAAACTATTTTTATTAAGGTAGTTTTGGGAGTTTAAGACACGTGTCAGGTTCCAATAAGGGATTAGGTTATTTATATAGATACTCAGGTTACAAAAGAGAGAGTTTTTATTCTTTCTTTCTTAAGAAATATTGTTACCTAAATCTTAAAGAACTTACAATATTACTCTCTCCTTCAAGCTGGAATTGTAGATCTGGATCTTTATTGGTGATTACTCCATAACGAGGCAAGGTTTATGACTCTGCCTATTGGATCTAGTAGATCAATTAGATAAAGATATAAGACCTTACTTAGGGATTTTTAACATTAGAAATAACAGAAAAGAAGGGTATATGAATATATCTTTATAAATTTTCATGTTCTGTAGCAATAGTTACTGCTTATTTGCGTGGTGGAAGTTTGGATTTAGAGTTTTGAACTATTGTAGTTGAGGATCAGGTGAGTCCCTATATTGACTCTTGAATGTATATGAGATATCTCCGTAGAGACCGAAACTAGAAAAGTATAAGTATGATGGTCATGCAACTATACGAACAAATGTTAAGGATATGATGCATATTATGGTATGGAATAGGAGAAGTAGGTTTGATCATATATGTGTGTCTTAGATGTCTGCTATGGGTATGCTCTGTTAAGAGTAAGTTGTGGAGTTAAAGATGAATGTAAATTGCATCAGTGGAGTCTAAAGGGGTTCGTCGGACTAAAAATATGACCTCTTATATGAATATTGAAGGAAAATCCCATGGACACTTTTCGAAAGAAACTAAAGGACAGTAAATACATGGGGTTCTTTGCTTGTCCCAAGACAATGATGGGCAAACCTCACATAACGTGTTATGTGAGACATTAGGCAAATCTATATCGTAAACATGTTAGGAAAGGAAATCTTCTGTGGTGAATCATGAAGGGGTAGCCTTTATGGGGAACCCTGCAATGATAACTTATGTGGCGCAATATGAAAGGAACGTCTTTGTAGTGAATCATGAAGGGATAACCTTTACGGTGAACCCTACAATGAAACCCTTGTGGCGAAAAATAAAAGGAATGCCCTTGTAGCGAACTCCATAAGAAACGCTTTCGCAGCACACTCTTAAGAATCGCCCTTGTGGCAGACAATGAATCAATAGCCTGTGTGGTGAATTCTGACGTGATAGCCTTTATGGCAAAATCCAAAAGCAGGGTGTTTGTGACGTATCCTAGTAAGGATCGTAATGATGTGACCTAAAGGAATGATCCTGAGGGGATTCTATATTAAACTACTTTGGTGCGTTAAACATGGCTTGTAAGTGTGATTAAAAATATTAGCAAGGCACAATGTCTCTCTGGGCTACGATAAAGTGTTATACAAAATCGTGGTTCAAAATAAAAAAGTGATGAGGTATATAAGAAGTGATGGGTAAGCATAAAAGAAGCGTATTCTGAATAAGGAATTTTCTAACTATATATCAGAAGGAATGTACCTATTATGTATAGGTGATCAAACATGGATTGTGAAACGATGACTTAAAGTTACGCATACAAGGGCGACGGTGATTTGATTGTATAAATATTTATAAAAGAAACGGGTAAAGATTTATGAAAGATCAACTTGAAAGAGGTAAGTGACATATTGAAGATGTTGATGAGTAAGAGATAAGCTCTGAGCAAGTAAATGAGAATAGAAACTAAGGGAGTATTCGCGAAGGACTAAGTTAAAGGTTCAGAACGATGTGATCATCCAAATAAGTAACCAGTTGAGACGTGCAGAAATGACACATGTAAATGATGTTTTCCTCACTGAGTTATTACAAACTTATATGAGTGTGTGTTTTGTTACAGGCAAATTGATTTGAGTCTACACCAGGAGGGGTGATGTTAGGGCTACGCCTAAGAAGGCGTATTCAAAATTTGAGTCATCATTGAGAACCCTATAACTTGAGGTGCTTGTAATAAATTAGAATTCCAAATTAAATATCATTGTAGTTGTATTTACTCATTGTATTTACTTGTGCATTTTAGTTTGGGATTTTGTCGTTAAGTAAATTGTCTTTATCTCTAAATTGTATAAGTAAATTAAGCTTGTGTCTATATTTGTGTGGTAATACCCAAGATCTGGATTCGGTTGATCGGATCGGGTTGAGGGTGTTACAACCGAATCTGTAATTATTTATGGTTTGTAATAATAGTTTAAATTTATGTCTGTATTCATATGGTAACACCCTAGATTTAGATCTGGTGAATCGGATCGGATTGAGGGCGTTAAAATCATTCTTGCGGCAATATGATGCCTACATTGTTAATTTTGTTGATTGTATTTGTTGCGTTTTAAGTGACTATGTTCGAGTATATCAACCATCCACTAGACCTATAGAAGATGATAATGATGAATTAAATAGGGGTGTTCATAGTTTGGTTAAAACTGAATTAATCGACTGAACCAATCTAATTCGGTTAATTGATCGGTGGTTGAATTTAGTGTCAAAGATCGGTTAATAATTTTGTGAAATTTCGGTATCGATTACTTAGGTTCGAAATTAGATAATTAACCAAATCAACCGAAATAAATAATATATAATATATTTTTTGAACTATTAAAAAAAAAAAGAAAGTGAACATTAACAATGTATTTTTTTATATGTTTTATATTTATTTTAAATAAAAGACAAAAATATATAACTTTTGGTTAATTCAGTTAACCGATGATCGAATTAACCAAAATATTTCGTTCAGTTAATATATTTGAAAAAATTTCGGTTCAGTTAACGGTTAAATATTTTTACATTTCTAGTAATTCAGTTAATAGTAATTCGGTTCTATTAATAGTCGAACCGACCATTTGAACACCCCTAGAATTAAATGCGCTAGATATTGAGCTTGTTGCAACTGCACCTATAGCTATTGCTAAACTTGTGTCTCAAGAACCTATTGATGAATAGCCAGTAAAAGTTAGAGACGATGAAGTCTATCTCTTGGATGGTTTAATTTAACCTTAGCCATCATAATAGGTAAAGAAAAATAATTCATTAGATGATGTCATTGGTAATCTTGATGAACGAGTCAAGACTAAAGAAAGTATCTAAGCCAAATTATTGTGATACAATCAGATTAGCATGTTATATTTCATCCATTGAGCCTACAAAGGTTGATGAAGCCTTTGGTGGAAATCATACAATTGAACCTAAGGTATAGATAACCTTAGTTGCAACTGGTTCTGTGGCTAGAAGAAGGACCAGGGCAAATGTAACACCCCTAACCCGTCTCTATCGTCGGATTAGGGTTATGGAGCATTACTGTACAATCAAAAACATTTAACATCATAATATTTAAGTAAATTAAACATATCATAATTCATTCAATCACATGCATTTCATCCCTAAATTGAGCCTTCGATACCCTAAAAATAGCTTTGAGGCAATCCAGGACTAATTTGAAACAAAACAGAAAGTTTAGGAAAAAGTTGCAAAAATTGGAGACAGGGGTCACACGGCCGTGTGGCCAAGCAGCGTGACATCACCCCAAGTCGTGTAACTTTCGAACAAGGGACACACGACTGTATCCCAACCCGTGTCCTCACCCGTGTAACTCGCTGAGATGCCCCATACGCCCGTGTGCCAGGCCATGTGCTAGGCCATGTAACTCTCTGACTTTCCACACACGCCCGTGTGCTAAGTCATGTAACTCACTGACTTGAACACTAATAAACTCACAAATGACACACTGTCATGTGATAGCTCGTGTTTCAGGCCGTGTGAACCAAAATTTTACCTAAAAATAAGTCATTTCATGCATAACTCACCATACCATTTGTGCACACTTACAAGGGACTTACGCATCATTCAAATACACATAAATATACTATTTCAAACATCCTAAACCACCTAACTAATACGCCATTCAAAGGCACCACAAATGCATCAAAACATCAATTACCTAAAACTTGCCAACATTGCCATAATCTAAACATAAAAACCAAGTTCAACTAACTACCATATATGACCAAATGCAAGCCATCAACACATACCAAAAGAAACTTATAAACAAGCACATTAAAGTAACCAAAATGACATAGCTTGGTAAGGCATCAAAGTGTACCAAACCAACATAGCTTTCAAAACTTATATATGCCAAAACACCATTAACACATTCACCAAAATACCATTACATATCACCCTATACATGTCATTATAACTCTTGGCCAAAATACTCAAAAACTACCAAATTGATTGTTGGATAGTGTGATAGATCTCCGACGAGCTTCCAACTGATCGAGCTCCCGATAATCTATAAAACAAAATGAAGAAACTACGTAAGCAACGAGTGATTAGTAAGCTCGTATAAACTGAAACATAACTTACCATGTTGTTATTACAATTCAATAATCAATTTTTTTTTAATTTGCTTTTATATTTAAGATTTTTATAAAGTTTTCAAAGTTTGGAAGTGTTGGAGTCAAAAAGAAATTCTTAGCAGCAGCTGGCTGCTGGTTACTGGCACTAGTCTTGAGTTGGTGGCACGCTGTGCTGAACTATCATTGTACTATCAGAAATTAATGTGCACCGCATTTCTCAAGTTTGATAGTCATTTTTTGATAGCCCTTCAAAAGATTGAAGAGGTCAATTAGATAAGTGGAATTAATCATCACCTTCTAACTATATCGACCTTTGACACTTTTTTAGTTTTTAAACCCATATTTTTCAACTCATCGAAATTAATTCAATCTTGACTTCCATACCGTTCTTTAAGATATACATAAATAAATATTTTATTATTTTTTAAATTTTACATTCCTTTTTTAATTATGGTGGTGAATTTTTCATCGGTTTTAGTTATATCGGTCGATGCACGTCGTTTTAGTGCTAAATTGGAACACTTAGCATCCATTGTCGTAGCTATAAAAATTTAGGTTTTTGCACCGACTCCTTCCGGTCAATTTCGGTTGCATCTGTCGGAATATAGTGCACCATCCGATGCATGAATAATATGACAAAATATAAAGTTTTTATCCG
>JABFAF010276624.1:0-41303 GCA_013677275.1 Gossypium schwendimanii
GTAAATTCACACATAATGAGCACAGAAAATAATATATAAAAATATTTTTCTAATTCGGATTTGTGGTCCTGAAACCACTATTTCGATTAGGGTCAAAACCGGGTTGTTACAAATAAATAATGTCTATTTTGAGAAATAAAAAAAAAAAACATGTATTGGGTTGGATTAAATTATAAAGTACTGAGTTAAAAGTCTAGGAAGCATGTATAATTAGACCAACATAACACTTATGAGGAGAAGCATACCCTATTATCCCCTCTCTCTCCTAGTTCAACTAACAGATTGTTTTTCTATTAAGTAAGCATTAAATGCATTCACTAATTCAACTAGGGTTTCACTTACTCTCCCTATAAATAGATGGCACTGGTAAGGATAAAAACACAATAAGTTACACACAACTTGTAACACCCCTGACTCGTATCCGTCATCGGATTAGGATTACGAAGTATTACCGATCAACTGGAAATCATGTAACATAATATAATTTAATAACCTAAATATTTCATAAATTATTCATATACATGCACGTTGTGCCTAAATTGAGCCCTCGAGGCCTTAAAAATATATTAGAAACAAATTGGGACCAATTGGAAATAAATTGAAAGGTTTAGGAAAAAGATGCAAAATTTGCAAAATAGGGGTCACACAGCTGAGACACATGCCCGTGTCTGAGGCTGTGTAACCTTTGAACTAGGGACACATGGCCGTGTCCCAGCCCGTGTCCTCACTCGTGTAACACTCTGAGTAAGGTCATACGGCTGTATCACATGCCCATGTGCCAGGCCATGTAACTCTCTATGTTACCCTGCACGCCTGTGTGCCAGGCCGTGTGTTAGGCTGTGTAACTCACTGACTTGCACCTTAAGGAAATCATCAAATGACAGATGGCTGTGTCATCAGGTTGTGTGCCTCGTATGGCTGAAACACACGCCCATGTCTCAAGCCGTGTGGACCTAAATTTACCTAAAATCAAGCCATTTCCAAAACCATTTCATACATGACCTTTCAACCAATTTATACACACTTTAAATGTACCTAAAAATAATCAAAACACACATCAAAATACCATTTCAAGATCCTAATTCAACTAACTAATATTCTATTCAAAGGCACCACAAATACATACCACATATTGACCATTCTCAATCCATGCAATACATACCATAAAGGCCCTTATAAACATGCATGACAAGGTGAACAAAGTGGCCCAATTTGTCAAAACATCAAATGGTACCGAACCAACATATCTTCTAAAGGTTTATACATGCCAAAGCACCAACATCACATTCATCAAAATATCATTAGAAATCACCCTATACATGCCATTATAAACTACTGGCCGAAATTCTCAAAAACTACTGAAAAGATTTCTAGATAGTGTGATAGATCTCCAACGAGCTTCTGACCAAATCGAACTTCTAATGGTCTATAAGACAAAGGAAAGAAGCTATGTAAGAAACAATGCTTAGTAAGTTCATATAAACTTAAATGTAACTTACCATTTCTATTATGCAATTCATAGTTTAAACATAATTTAACACCAATGTCATAAATTAATATGAACCTATGCAACATCATAAAACTCACAAGTTAGTGTCCTTATACATGATATATCTTAGATTAACCATAAGATTTGTATTTCACCATGTATTACATCATCAATGTTACCATAATGTCATGTTTCATTGCAATTTAATACTTACCGTTTCGTTCCCTTTTCTTTTCCGTTGAACTATCTAGAATTACATCGGATACTCGGGAAAGCTCACCCAAAGTGTGCCTTTACATATAACCGTAACCTTTCCTTTACATCGTTGCTCACACGAGCTATGAAATGGGCCTGCTCACACGAGCTGTGGGTTAGAATGTAAGCTACACGATAATGCTCACACGAGTTGTAGAGTATCTACAACAAGTATAGGACCTCAGCCATCAATAGGACATTCAGGATTAACACCCGAAATATGAAATCCCTAATGACATGTCATTTGTATCCTAAGAATTCCTAAGCTTCAACCGGGACTTGATATCTGTCAATTCATTATAGCATTGATATGTTTATATATCGATTCATTTACATTATAAATAACATAATAACATTCAATTTAATTAACATAAATACAATAAATGTTCATTCGAACTTACCTCGACGATTAGGGGGTAGTAGTTAGATCGAACTAATCTGAAGCTTTAGCCTTTCCTCGATTTAAGTTTGGTTCAGGTTTATCTGGATCTAAATGGATAATTATATTCAATTAAGTACCCCAATTAACCTCAAACATTCAATTCAACCGATAATTCACATTTATGCAAAATTACCAATTTGCCCTTAATATTTTAACTTTTTTACAATTTAGTCTTTAAGCTAATAACTTAAAATCTAATCATTTTAATCTAAATCCATGTTAAGCTAACATGCAAGGGACCTTGAAACAACTCATATTTACCCTCATTTCACAATAAAACCAGAATTTATACCTTTAACAAATTAGTCCTTAAATGTCATCTTCATATAAAAAAATAGTTTACAAAACCTGTTTATTTTTCAATAAGGGTTCATAATCTATCATTTAACATCAAAACCTACTAAAAAATTCCATGGAATAACCCCCAACCTTTAACAATTTTACAAATTAACCCTCCGGGCTAGCTAAATTAAGCTAAAACGGATTCTAAAACATAAAAATCATTAAAAATAGGGTTTGAGATCTCTTACATGCACCAAAAGGTGCTTGACCAAACCTAACCCTATCCTTCAATGGTGATTTTTGATTTGGTAAGAAGAAAGCAAGAAGATGATATCTTTTGTCTTTAATTTACTTAACATTTTAACTTATTTGTCCATTTACCAATATAACCTTTTAAAATCATTGAAATTTCATTAAAACCTATCCATGCATATCCAGTAACCTATTAAATGGCTTATTTACCATTCAAGTCCTTTATTTTAAGGTTTTATAGCCATTTGACCCTTTTAACTAATAGAACTCAACTTCCCCATTTTACGATTTATCCCTTTTCACTTAATTAATTATGAAAACATCAAAATCTCTTAATGAAATTTTAATACGACTTTAATATGTTCCCTTAGACATCAAATAAATAATAAAATAATAATTCATTTATCAGAATTGTTGTCCCAAAACCACTGCTCCGATATCACTAAAAATGGGCTGTTACACAACTTTGAAATATTGTTATTCTTTTCTAAAATAATAAGAATTAATTTCTAAGTATAAATTCTATTTTCCAAGAATAATAGTTCTACCTATTTCTATTGAGAGAGATTTACTTTCCTATTGAAACTAAATAAAATTATTTCTGGTTTTTTATTTGATTTGAAATTTTTTGGGCCCACACTCGAAGTAGTTCATGGTATGAGAATAGCAAAGAAGGCTATTTGGTTGAAAGTCAGGAAAATCTAGTATTTGTCTTGTGCAAAATAAAAGTATTTTTCTAGAAAAAAATATTGCTATAAATATCACAAACCAACTTTGTTTCCATTTTCCAACAATTTGACCTTGTTGCTAGCACTATCCTTGCTAAAGAAAAAGGCAAAGGGAAACTTGAGAGTGGTCCCCAAGCATTTCCCCCCAAAGAACTAGTTTTTGAGGCTTATGTAGTTCTTTTAGAAGAGGTGGTTTCAGGGTTGAGTGGGTACTCATTTAATGGAGGAACCCATGCTTATAAATTTGATTGCCCTAAGTTCGATGAGATAGGTTTTCATGGTTGGTAAGCCAAAATGGAGCAACACTTTTGAAGGGGAAGGGGTTCCTCACAGTACTAAGTTTATGACTATCATGATGAATTTGTAAGCCTTCTCAATCAATTACAACTTTCAAAATCTTATGTACTAAGAATTTTCTCTAGTAATTTGAAGCTTGAAATTAGTCAACGTTTTGTTTAAGCCAAAGACATTGGTTGAAGGCTTTTTGGTAACTAAGCAAGTAGAAAGTATCAACTAGTAGTCAGAGGAGAAGTTTTTCACCTAGGTTTTGATTTGTCGTAATTTGTTGTAACAGATTTAACTAGTTTTCATACTTAAGGAGCTTGAATATGAGCAATTCTTTTATGTTTTAGTTAGATTTTTCTATTTTAGTTTCAATTTAATAAAAAGTGTAAATTGAGTTGATCTTATGACCTTAGGGGCCGAATGAGGCTTAAGGGAAGGCTAACATGTTTAACGAGTGTGTAGGACACCATTCAAAGGCATGAGAACTCGATACTAGTTGCCATGTTACAACACGGAAGGTCAACGTTGCAACATAGAAACCAGAAGGACAATCAACCATACTACCTTTGATGTCGCAACAGAGTTAGTGGGTGCCGCGACACACCCCTGAAGTGGAGCATATGCCAAGCAATCTATTTTTCGTGTTGTAACACAAGTAGTGAATGTCATGAAATTGACCTTATATGTGAAAGCATTAACAAGTTAAGGGCGTTTTGGTTTGCACAATGGAAATTAATAGAGAACCATCATCTGAACTAGTGCTAAGGATGACGACCAATCTTAGCATTATAAGTAGGCTGATTAAACACCTAAGAAATGATCTTTTTTGTACTTTAGAATTTTCCTTCCAGTTTTTAGTTTCTTTTAGACTTAGGATTTATTTTCAGTTTGTTTTCGTTCGTGTTATTTGGGGAATATAATTTGTGGATTCAACCAACACTCTGTGGATTCAGCCTACAGTGTGTGGATTCCTGTGCTTCGATTATTTAATACAATCAAGATTTCTTTTAAACTTTTACCCTTGATTTGTTCTTTATGTTTACTTTCTGTATCAAGTTTATATTGTTTACGAGATCCATGAGTAACTAATCCTCTTTTGGGGATTAGCGAGTGGATATGTGATTAATTAGTTTCTATGTAGGGTTTCTTAGTGGATCAACTGTTTGGGATAGAAAGAACTTAAACCCTAGGCCTAACAACCCTAAGAAGTCATCTAGGTGGGAATTAACCTAAAATTGGTATCCACGAACCCCTTACCCCAATCTGATCTGGACTGTAAGGTCGAGAGATAAGTAGTTCTTTTCGAATCGTTAGTTTTGTGGATGATCGAGAGATCCTACTAGGTTAACGACTAGTTGATTGAATAGACCCTGATATAGGAATTAATTATGACCACCGAAGCGAGTTAGTCTTAGTGGATGATCGAGAGATCCTATTAGGTTAACGACTAGTTGATTGAATAGACCCCGATATAGGAATTAGTTATGACCACTGAAGCGAGTTAGTCTCCCATGCTTAGATTTGATTGAGCCAACATATTAGTTCTCTATTATTATTTTATGCAATTTATTTATTTTCTTATAAAAAAATATTTTTACTTATTATTTTATCATACTATAATTTGATTAAATTATTAATTAGATATATTAACGTTTTGGTTACTATTAATTTAGTACTCGCCTGCCTTGGGTATGATCCTCGCAGTACTCACCTACTTTGTTGTAAAAAACTATATTACAACCTGACCCATATACTTGTGGAAACTGTCTAACTTTCATATTTGGTTGCAAGAAATATAGTCTAGACGTAAGTACGTCAAGAAGCGGCAGGTCTGTTCTTTCTAATAGGACTTCTACTTTATTTCCAAATCTTATGACTACTTTAAAGCCTTATAAGCTTTCCGAAGTTAGTTAAAATTAGATTTTTCCTCGATCTAATCTGAATAGTGCCAAGGCAACTGCTAAACTATCCCCTCCTATTGACATTGAGGAGAGAAGGAAGAAGGGATTATGTTTTTGGTTGGGGCTAAGTTTACTCTTTGCCATAAATGTACCAAGTCCAAATATATCAGATTTTACATGACTCAACTTTTGAAGGGGATAATGAAAACTTTCAAGATTGTAATGAACATTTGGAAGAGGTTCACCATCACCTTATGCTATGCAAGGTTCTCAAGGGAATGATACAATGAGGCTTGCAACTAAGTTTGGAAATAGGTTGGCAATGGTTTTAGTGGATTCAGGAAGCACTCATAACTTCATTGATGGTTCATTGGTTAGAAGTTTAGACCTCCAAATTTGGAAACAATACATATTGAAGGTAACTGTAGTAGATTGAGGGTGTGTCTTTACCAAGTTGTATGTGCAAAGACGTCTCTTGGGAAACTCAAGGCACTTAATTCCTAACACATTTCATGGTTTTTCCCTTGAAATAATGTGATGTTGTTTTAGGGATCCAATGGTTACTAGCTTTGGAACCAATTATTTGGAACTTTCTACCTTAACCATGTAATTCCAACATCAGGGAACCACTTATGTACTTCAAGGGATTGCTTTTAGAGCCATTTAATTGTGCTAAATCTCTAGGTCCCTATACTTTGGTGATGAAAACCAAGGAGCAAACTGAGTTGCCTGTTTGAGATTCTCAGCTTCAACCTGATATGAAGAAATTTCTTAAGGAATTTGTAGATGTGTTCCAAGAACCAAGTAGATTTCCTCCCCTCAGATTGCAGGACCACAAGATGCCTTTGAAAGATAGAAGCCAAGTAGTGAAAGTCAGACCCTATAGGTTAGAAGTTGGTATTATTAGGGACAATAATAGTTCATTTGTTTCCCCTATCGTGATGATTAAAAAAAATTGCTCTTGGAGACTGTACATAGATTACAGACAACTCTATCAGTTAATTCTCAAGTTCCCTAATCCTAATTATTGAAGAATTGTTGGATGAGCTTGGAAAGATAACTTATCTCTCTAAGCTAGACTTGAGATCAACCAATCGTTCATATCAAAATGTCGGAACCTAACATACACAAGATTACATTTAGGACTCGTGAGGGCCATAATAAATTTTTAATCCTACTAATCTGTCGTAATTTGATATGTCAAATTAGTCTTCCCATTACATTTAATGAGCTTGTTTCTAAGCAATTTGCATTTTTTTGTCATGTTATTATTTAGTTTTTTTTGGCTTTAATAAATGAAATATTGCTTTTTACCTATTTTGAGACCCAAATTGGCCAAATGTGTGACTTGGACCCTAACGATCAATTGAGTGTTGTAGGAACTCGACGATGGCCCAAAATTATGCAAAAACATCACCAAAGAAAAAGCTTTAGGTTAGAACGCTTTAGATTAGGTTTTTCTTGTATCTTTTTAGTTTAGGGTTAGAGTTTTCTTCTTTATCCTTTTTAGGGCATAGTTTATTTTTTTAAGTTTTAGTGGTAGTTAGTAGTTAGTTATTAATGTAGCTAGTGCTTATTTTCTTGTTTAGTACCTTAAACTCCTTATAATTTTAGTTTAATCTTTAGTATTAATGCAACTCAGTTTCCTTTTAGTTTCATCATTAAAAATATGATTTTTAAGTGTTCTTTTACATTTCTTTTGTTGCAATTTTATTTATCTTCAAGTTTGTTTAAGAAAAACCTTAGCTTTTCTCATTTCTCTTGCATTTATCCTTTATGCATTTTTACGTTATTATTGTGTTCTTGTTTGCTTATGTATGAGTAGGAGCAACTAAATCTTTGGTGGTTGGTTAATGAAAGTGATGTTTAGTTAGTCTTTGGTACAAGGATCAAATTGAATAGACTAAAAAAACTTAAGATTGACAACCTAAGGGAAAATCAAGATAAGTGAGATCGAGAGATAAATTGGACTAATTTGTCTAGTTTGGTAAAGTTGAGACCGAGAGGTAAAATTAAATCAATTTAGGAGTGTTAGCAATTTAGATCCCTAATTCAAGGTTTAATTAATGTTTAGTTAGTCTTTGGTACAAGGATTAAATCGAATAGACTTAAAAATACAAGACTAACAACCCTAAAGGAAAATCAAGATAAGTGAGATTGAAAGGTAATCTTATTGGGCACCAATTCATCAGTCCCAGGTTGGCCAGTGAGATTGAAAGATAAATCAGACTAATTTTTCTAATTTTGTATAGTTGAGACCGAGAGGTAAAATTAAATCAATTTAGAAGTGTTAGCAATTTAGATCCCTAATTCAAGGTTTAATTAACAACATGGAAATCAATCAACCGTTGTCTATTATCGTATTTGGTAGTTTTATATTTTGCTTTATTTATAATTCAATCATTTTATGTTTTAGGTTATTAATTAGTTTAATTCAACCTTAAATTATGTATTTCCATACTATAGTAATTAGTGAGTAGCCAGGTAGACTCCTTCATTGAATGCACTTTTGAAAAAAAAAATCATAAAATTGGTGACTTTCTTGGTTTTGATCCTTTGAATACTCCTACGTTTCATTGCAACACTACAAATATTACAACTGATTTGCCACACTTACAGACACCGTACTTAGTATTTGATTGATTGTTGTTTTAGTGTTGATTTATCTCCTCTATTCATGAGAGTAAGGGAGAGGCGGCCACCTACTCTTTGGCCTCACTAATGCACCCTCTAGCTTCCAAGCCCTTATGAATACAATTTTCAAACCCTTGTTGAAAAGGTCAGTACTTGTGTCTTTTGATGATATCTTAGTTTATTTTTCCACTTGGAGTATTCATTTGTTGTATTTAAGGAAGAATTTGCTTGTGTTGAAGGAGAACATGCTCTATGAAAAGATGAGTAAGTGTAGCTTTGTAGCTTTTGAAATTGAATATTTGGGGAATATCATTTCCCAAAGTACAATTGCTATGGATAGATCTAAGGTGGCTTGTGTTGCTCGCTCAATGGCCTTTCCCTCAGTCTATTAAAGAGTTAAGAGGTTTTTTAGGACTGTTAGGGTATTATAGGCATTTTTCAAGAATTATGGATCCATTGCTACACCATTGACTAACTTGGTGAAGAAAAATGAATGGAATTGGTGTGATCATGCTACTTTGGCCTTTCAACAATTAAAAGAAGTTGTGTACACTAATCATGTGCTCTCCATTCCTAATTTTCAATCTAACTTTTTCATTGACATAGATGCATATGGATATAGGGTTGGAGATGTGTTGCATCAAATAAGGAAACCTGTATCTTTCTTCAACAAAGCTTTGGGCTAAGGCACAAGGCTCTATCAATCTATCACAATAAGATGTTGGTTGTGCTTTTGGCAATCAAGAAGTGGAGTCTTTATCTAATTCGTAGGCATTTCAAAATCAAAATTGGTCATCAAGCTTGAGACTCCTATCTAAGAATCAAGCAATCAACCTCTTTCCAACAAAAAATGGTAGCTAAGATGTTGGGATATGACTATGAGATTGTCTATAGGAAGGGGTTTATAATGTAGCGACAAATGCTCTTTCAAAAAGACCAGTGGAACATTCAAGCCAACTATTATAGTTGAGTGTCATTTTTGTGGTGTCTGACTTACTCTCCAAGGTCCAAGAGTCTTGGAAACATGATTCAAGATTGAATAAGATTGAATAAGGTTTTTTAGGAGGAAAAGGAAAATAGCAGTGGGGGCAAGTGAAGAATTGAGAAAAGAAATATTTAAATACTTTCATTCCACTTTACTATGGAGACGCTCTAGGGTCCATGCCACTAGGAGACATTTGGCCAGTTTTCTTTATTGTAAAAGGTTGTCAAATGATGTTAAACAATAGGAGAGGGAATGTGTGGTCTACCAAAGATGTAAAAGTGATAATATTACTAAACCGGGCTTGCTGCAAGCCTTACCCATTACTAATCGAGCTAGGGTTGAAGTCAACATAGATTTTTTGGATGGCCTTTCTACTTCCAAAGTTAAGGGCTCCATTTGTTAGTATTTGATTAGTTGACCAAATATGGTCATTTTACAGTTTTGTCCCACATTTATACAACTCTAACTATAGCTCAAGAGTATCTAAACAAATTTTATAAGCTTCATGGATCCCCTAAATCAATTATCTCTAAAAGAGACAAGATCTTCATCATTTCTTATTGGCAAGAACTGTTTAGGAGGTTGGGCATTATGCTGAAGCTTTCTACAATCTATCACCCTTAAATAAAATATGACATTTAAAATATCGCAAGGTTAGCATATAGTCACATCCTTAATCCTCAAATACTACAAGTAACTTAGCATACCAATTCATATTACTATCATATAATCTACCACAATGATATTTTCAATCAACCATTCACATGATTCAATTCAAGCACTTTAGCTATAATCAATCGTAAGGATTTATCATTTGAAATTCAATCCATCCAATAACAATTCATATTGGATATCAAGTAAATTTCATCATATTTCCAATTTTCCAAAACCATTTATACCATTTCAAACTGACAGAACCCTAGTAAAATAGACTCAGATACATGGGTAAACTACACCAAGTTGCTCGTCCGAGCTGAATATATATATGTATCAGGTTACCCGTCCAAGCTAAACCTATATCACGACAGATCAGGTTACTCGCTTGAGCTAAACTTGTGTACAATTAAATAAGTGATACTCAATATACAAGAGTGCACAAGACCTTATTGGCATGCCAACCATATCTAACCTTTTACTAAGTTCATACAGGCATCAATTTCACATTTTCAGTATCATCCCTATAATTATCTATATTTCATTTTGTACCCTGTATCTAATCGCATGTTTCAATTACATGTCCTATACACATTCAGACTTTCACATTTGTACTCCGTACTATTTCACTAGAGTCAAATATCACATAACATTTCAATTCAATACATTCTAGCCATATATGTCAAATTCACTAATGTTCCAATTGTGTTCAAAGTTACATTCATATGAAATCAATCATAAAACAACACATAAAATAAAGTATGATAGTAAGCTCCATATGAACTAACTTATTCAAAATTTGAAAAGAGTGGATACTTCAAGGAATAATGCAAAATTTTAGCTTTTCCCCTATTAGCTCCACTTTGGTCCAAGTCTTAATCTATACAATTGTTTAATATCACCAATCAATACTAAACATTCTCATACAATTTTATGGTTTGCATGAACCTATATGAATTTAGTTTTTGATTTCCCTCACATTTTACATTTTATTCAATTTAGTCTCTGAACTCAGGATAAGCATAACTTTCAAATCCTAACTTTGAATTAAAGTCCAATTTCATATAATCTCATTAGGGACTTCATATTTTCTATTTCTAACATAATTGCATGACAAGTTTCACATTTATTCTATTTGGTCCGGAATGGAACAAAGTTAACTAAAAAGCCAAATAACTTTACAATCTAGTCATTTTCATAATCTGAGCTTAAAATCTATCAATTTGAAGCATGATTCTTCAAGGAATCAACAATGGTAATTTTCTAAAACTTTAACGGTTTCACAATTTGAAACATGTGCTAGCTAAATCAAGCTCCTATGACCTCAAATCTATAAAAATTACAAAAAAAAGGCTTAAAATTATTTACCAAATAATGATCGAATGGTAAGGAAATTTCTTTAGGTTTTCTCCTTCTTTAGGACCGCAATGGGAAGAAAATAGTTGAAGAAGATGACACCAATCCACTAACTTAACTTATATAGCAGGATTAAGGTTTAATTAATTTAGCTTAATTAACCTAATCATGATTTAATTAACATTCTTTAATCCTTAATCATATTTTGGTGGAATATTTCATCATCTCCCATTATCCCATAACTTAAAATGAGCTATTTACCAGTTTAGACCTTAGTCTAATTGAAATTTAAGTCCCCAAGCCTTTTTTCAATTAAAATTCTATAACAATTAAACTTTTACAATTTAGTCCCTGAGCCAAAATTAAATTTTAATTAGGAAAAATTAATTGACCAATATTTTATATCTTTTATTACCTCCGTAAATATTTATTTTTTAATGTTTAAAGACTCAGTTTATAGAAATGGGGTTCTAAAACTGTAGCAATCTGAATTTTGGTGATACCAAAAAAGTGGTTTCAGAACCTTATTTCTATAAACTAGGTCCGTAAATATTAAATTAAATATTTATTGACATCTTATATTAGAGTATTAAATTTTTTTCTTCAATTTTCTGATTAATTGCTTAATTAAGGTACATGAACTAAATTGTAAAATTTTATCGCTATAAAATTTTAATTGACCAAAGGCTTAAGGACGCAAATTGCAATTAGCTAAAGGAATAAAATGGATATAAAACCAATTTATGTTATGTGATAGTGGATTATGATGCATTCTTTCTTTAAGATTAAACAATTATTATATTAAGAAAACTAGACTTGATTAAGTTAATTAATGTGGCTTAATTATGCTTAATTAGGCTATATATATTGTGTTAGTGGGAAAAAAAATAAAAAATGTTATCTTCTTCTTCTTCCTTACTTAAATTGAAAGAACAAAACTTTTAGAAGCTTTGAACTTTTGGCAACTATTTGGTAAGCTTAATTAAGTCATTTTCTTGTAATTTTGATTTTTTTTTGGTCATGGGAGCTTGATTTAGGAATAATTTCTTCAAGAAATCAATAATGAAAACTTTCAAAACCTTTAATTTAGTCTATGTACCTTAATTAACTTAATTAAATTGCTTCGATGTGAAGAAGGAGTAGATTGTAAGATTTAATTGTTAGTTTTGTTCAAAAGGACTAAAGTGAATAAATTGTGAATTTGATGTGAAATTTTTTTAATAATAGATAGTAAAGGGTCCTTAAGGGATGTAATTGAGATCAGTTTTGAAACCAAAGCTCAGAATTGGAAGTTATTATTATTTTGATTTTAGAGACTAATTGAGTAAAATGCAAAACTTTAGGGGTTTCAGAAAAAGTTATAGGTTCATGCATATCATGAAATGATATAAAAATATTTGGTATGATGAGTTGTTGAAAATAATTTTTTAGATTAAGAATTGAATCAGACTGGAGATAATCAAGGAAAAGCCAAAATTGTCTAATAATCCTTGAATATTCAACTTGTTTGTTGTTTTTTCCAGGTAAGTTCATATGGAATGTGTTTAAATTGTTATGTATTTGAATTGTATATATATTCTTGATTGTGGTAAATTAATATAAAGGTGAGAGTTGAACTAAATTTTAAAGAAATGTATACATGTGTTAAATATTCTAGGGTGAACTTAATAAAGGTTAGAATGCTAGTGACATGTCAATAGGGTCTTGTGAACACATGCACAAATTGATGACATATGTTACCAATATTCTACATTTGTTGCGAACTCGAAGATACATGTGACACAGGTTTATCCTGGACAAATAACCTGATGTCATTTTAAAAGTTTAGCCTAGACAGGTAGCCTGAAATGTATATATATTCATTTTGTACAAGCAATTATATGTGTCTTTATAAAGGTTTAGCCTAGAATAGAAACTTGACACAAATACATTGTAACGCCCTAAAATTTTGAGTTCAGTGGTTTAGTGTCTTGAAAATTTTTGTTATTTTTGTTCCTATCCCTATCTCTGCACATTTGACTAAATTTTTTTTCATTCAACTTGTGTCAAGAATCAGCCTGTTGGTTTAGTGGTACGACTTCACCTTGCCCTTTGGTCCTATGTTTGAATCCCTGCATGAGCAAATGATATTATTTTTACTTTTGGTTTGGTTGTGTTGTTTGGGTGGAAGAGTTTGGATAGGATTGGCTTACTAAAGGTGTGAATCTGATTTTATGGGTAGTTGTATTAGTAGGTAAATTATTTTGTTTTATAATTTTATTATTAGATTTATCTAAACTATTTTTTCCTAAAATTTTGACTACTATGTTGCCCCTCAAGTTTTTCTTTTTCACATTCTCTTTCCTTTTCTGTTGTTCTTTTTGCTTCAATTTTCCCTTCCTTCTTTCCATATTTTTTTCTTGTTAATTTTACCCTGTTACTCCCCTCCACTCTTGCTATTCTAGGTTTTGGCATACCATAATCTTTTGATTAATACGTGTAAGTGTTCTGTACTGAGTTATGGAAGCTTTTGAGGATGAAATAGGTATTTGTTTTTATCTTTTTAGTTGTTTTATGTGATGGGGTTTTATTAATTGTGAAATCATTTGGATTTAGGTGAGGATTTTGAGACTAATGAGCTTTCGATAAGTTATCTTTCTGTGGAAGTGGAAGCTGCTGATTCATTTTGGGTAAGTAATTGATACTGGGTTTGAAGTTAATTGGTAAGCTTAGGTTTAATGGTTCGAGTTTGTGGTTGTGATAAAGGTGTAATTTCAGGAAAATTTCTATTGATTGAAAACACCATGAGAAATTTGAAAAATCTGGGAAAAAATACAAGCAAATTCAAATTTACAGTTCGTCACACAACCGTGTGGTTGGCCGTGTGACAAACCGTGTGTTCCACACGGTCGTTTGGCTTGTCGTGTGTTAGAGAGTGTGGGTGCACATGAGCGTGTGCGATTACATGAGCAATTTAGATAGACCATCTGGGACACACGGGCATGTAGAATCATAAGGGCAGGATAGGTAGCCTATGTCGGCCACACGGGTCGAACATCTGGGCCGTGTGGCCTATTTTTCTGTGAATTTTCATTCAGGGCCAATCTTTCTATAATTCATAATTAGACCCTCATTAGGGTCCATTTTTCTTAAGTAAGACTCGAAATGTGGTATATGTTGATATGCTCGGTATACGAGTTATATGTATGATATATGTATTGATAATATTGAATAGCATGACATTTTTTGTAAAACATGCATGACATTCTTATTCTGTTTGTCTGTTCCTATGATTATTTGCATTGGGTTGGGTTATGATATGATAGAGGAAGTGATGGCAATTTAATTTATCTGCCTTATCTGGTGGCTTAGCCACATACATCTGAATCTGGCGATTTACCACCTATTGGATCTGGCAGTTTGACTGTGCTAATTCTATAAAGTGACATACGCTCACTTATTGGTGTGTGGGGTTGGATGGGTACTTGATACCCTAACTAGTGTGTAGGGATGGATGGAGATGGTGTGTAGCGGATGGGATGTACTTGATACCCATACTTTGCACTAATAGACATTGGTTTGATGCACTCCTATATAGCTAGTACTATTTTTATAAATCTGGGAATTCCTGTTAAGAGTACTTCTAGTGAGGTTTCTGTAATTAGTCCACTGGGTCAGTCGGTACGTGTTAATAATATTTATAGGAGGTGTCCGCTGGAGATACAAGGTGTTTTGTTTCCAGTTAATTTGGTGGAGTTACCATTCGGGGAGTTTGATATGATACTGGGAATGGACTAGATCATGAAGCATCAAGTCAGTTTAGACTGCGCTACTAAGAGGATAACTATGAGATCTAAGGATGATATGGAGATTGTTATGGTCGATGAGTGTCGAGATTACCTCTCCAATAGGATCTTCGCTCTAGTTGTCAAAAAGGTAGGTCGAAAAGGGTGTGAGACATTTTTGGCTTATGTACATTACTCAAGTTAGGTGGAATCTTCTGTTAGGGATATTCAAAAAGTTAGAGAAATTTTGGATGTTTTTCATGAGAAACTGTCGGGGTTGCCTCTAGATAGGGAGGTTGAGTTCGGTATTACGAATTTGCCTGGTACAGCTCAAGTGTCCATTACTCTCTAATGCATAGCACTGAAAGAGCTTATCGAATTAAAAGATCAGCTTCAAAAACTTCGTAATCGAGGGCTCATCAGACTTTATGTGTCCCCGTGAGGAGCACCAGTTCTTTTCGTAAAGAAAAAAGATGGTACTATTATGATGTGAGTGGACTACCAGCAGTTGAATAAATTGACGGTAAAGAATAAGTACCCACTCCCAAGGATTGACGAATTGTTCGATCAATTTTGTTGGGCATCTGTATTCTCGAAGATTGATCTTTATTCTAGTATCATCAATTAAAATTTAAGGAGGTTGGTGTACATAAGACTTCCTTAATGACTCATTATGTGTACTAGGAGTTCCTAGTCATGCAATTCAATTTGACGAATGCTTCAGCTACATTTATGGATCTCATGAATTGGGTGTTCTAGCCGTATTTGGATGAGTTCGTCATGATTTTCATTGACAATATTCTGCTATATTCTATGTCTGAGGGTGATCATGATGAGCATCTTAGAGTGGTTCTACAAATACTCAGCAAGAAAAAGCTTTTTGCTAAGTTAAGCAAGTGTGAGTTTTGGTTAAGAGAGGTCAAATTTCTAGTTCATGCGATACCTACTGAGGGTATCCTTGTAGACCCTAAGAAGATTGAGGTTTACTTGAGTGGAAATAACCTAGGACTGTATCTGAGATCCAAAGTTTTCTCAATTTAGTGGGTTATTACTAAAGATTTGTTGAGGGGCCCTCACTTATCGCAGCTCCTCTAACAAAGTTGTTACGTAAGGACACACCTTTCGTGTGGACCGATGAGCAACAATCAAGCTTTAAGAAGCTCAAATCTATTTTGACTTAGGCACTCGTTCTGATACAGCCTAAATTGGGTAAAGAGTTTGTTGTGTACAATGATGCAATATGGTAAGGCAGTGGCTTACGTCTCTCGACAGCTTAAGTAACACAATGGAAACTATCCAACACATGATCTTGAGTTGGCTGCGATTGTCTTCACCTTAAAAAATTAGATGCACTATCTATACAGTGAGAGGTGTATCATCTACATTGATCACAAAAGCCTCAAGTATCTTCTGTCTCATAAGGAGTTGAACCTTAGGCAACGTAGATGGATTGAGTTGCTTAAGAACTACGACTACACCATTCAGTATCATCCTGTTAAGGCCAATGTTATGGTCGATACTCTTAGTCATAGACCGATGTCTGATTTGAGGGTGATATTTACACACCTAAGTTTGTTTCATTATGGTACTTTGTTAGCCAAGTTACAAGTTAAGCAAACTTGGATTGATCAGATTCGGGTTAAGCAGTTAGTCAATGATTCTTTGATTCTGCGGTTTCAACAGGTTGAAGAAGGTAGGACTTCTGATTTTGGGCTGAATAGTGATGGGGTTTTGTGTTTCAGAGGTCGGGTTTGTGTGCCTAACGAAGCTGAGTTGAGGCAATCTATTTTGTGTGAAATGCATAGTAGTTTTTCTACTATGCATCACAGTGAAAATACGATGTATCCAAATCTTTGAGAGTTATACAGGTGGCCTGATATGAAATGGGAGGTAACTGATTTCGTCTCTCGCTGCCTAACGTACCGGTAGGTTAAGGCTGAGCACCAACTACCTTTAGGTTTGTTTAAACCCATTAAGATTCCCCTTTGGAAATGTGAGTGTATGATTATGGACTTTGTTAGTGGGTTGCTCTTGAGACCCACTAAGAAAGATTCTGTTTGGGTCGTCGTGGATCATTTGAGCAAGTCTACTTACTTTCTTAGAATTCATGGGGTTCTGGTCTCTATTATCTCTGATAGGGACCCTCATTTCACTTTTCAATTTTGGAAGAAACTTCATGAGGCTCTAGGTACTCGGTTGGACTTCAGTACTACATTTCATCCTCAAACTGATGGGAAATCTGAGAAAGTGATTCAAATTCTAGAGGATATGCTACGGAGTTGTGTAATTGACTTCCGTGGTAGTTGGGAGGAGTTTCTGTCAGTGGCTAAGTTTGCTTATAATAACAGCTTTCAGTTCAGTATTTAGATGGCAGCTTACGAGGCTTTGTATGGTCATAAGTGTCGTACCCCTTTGAGTTGGACTAAGTTGGGTGAGAGGCCGATTATGGGTCCTAAGTTGGTTTTTAAGACTGAGGACAAGGTTAGATTGATTCAGGATCATCGTAAGGCAACTTTTGATACACAAAAGTCTTATTTAGATATGAAGAGGAGAGATTTTTGTGGGTGATCAAGTTTTTCTTAAGGTATCTCTGTGGAAGAAAGTTCTTCAGTTTGGACATAAAGGCAAGTTGAGCCCTATGTTCATTGGGCCTTATTGGATTCTAAAACATGTTGGGTCGGTCACCTATCAGTTGGAGCTACCTCTAGAGTTAGATCGTATTTGTGATGTGTTCCACGTCTCTATGTTGAGACGATATCGGTCTAACCCATCTCATATTGTATCTGTTGAAGAGATTGAGGTAAGACCGGATTTGAATTTTGAGGAGGAGCCAATTTAGATTCTTGATTGAGATATTAAGGTCTTAAGGAGGAAAGCCGTTATGTTGGTCAAGGTTCTGTGGTAGAATCATGCTACAGAGGAAGCCACTTGGGAACATGAGGAATCGATTCGACAACAATACCCACATCTGCTTGAATCAGGTAAATTTCGAGGCTAAAACTTTCTTTTTAAGAGGGAGAGTTGTAACACTCTAAAAATTTGAGTTTTTTCTTTGTTAAATTTTGTTAAGTGAATTAGTTTAGTGGTTTAATGCTTTAGACGTGTGTTGGAGGTCATGGGTTCAAATCTCACTTTGGAAATTTTTGTTATTTTTGTTCCTATCCCTATCTCTATAAATTTGACTTAAATTTTATTCTCGTTTAACTTGTGTCAGCAATGAGCCTGTTGGTTTAGTGGTACAACTTCACTTTGCCCTTTAGCCCTATGTTTGAATCCTTGCATGAGCAAATGATATTACTTTTGCTTTTAGTTTGGTTGTGTTGTTTGGGTGGAAGAGTTTGGATAGGATTGGCTTAATAAAGGTGTGTATCTGATTTTTTGGGTAGTTGTATTAGTAGGTAAGTTATTTTGTTTTAAAATTTTATTATTGGATTTATTTAAACTATTTTTTCCTAAAATTTTGACTAGTATGTTGCCCATCAAGCTTTTCTTTTTCACGTTCTCTTTCCTTTTCTGTTGTTCTTTTTGCTTCAATTTTCCCTCCCTTCTTTCCATATATTTTTCTTGTTAATTTTACCCTGTTACTTCCCTGTACTCCTGTTATTCTAAGCTTTTTCATGCCATATCTTTCAATCAATACGTGTAAGTGTTCTGTATTGAGTTATGGGAGGTTTTAAGGATGAAATAGGTATTTGTTTTATCTTTTTTGTTGTTTTGTGTGATGGGGTTTTATTAATTGTGAAATCTTTTGAATTTAGGTGAGGATTTTGAGACTAATGATCCTCCAATGAGTTAGCTTTTTGTGGAAGTGGAAGCTGTTGATTCATTTTGGGTAAGTAATTGATATTGGGTTTGAAGTTAATTAGTGAGCTCAGGTTTAATTGTTGGAGTTTGTGGTTCTGATAAAGGTTTAATTTCAGGAAAATTTCTACTGATTGAACATTTTAAATGTCGATTTTTGGTTCGGGTATAAACGACGTTGGTTTCGTATTGGGAAATATCCAGGTGTGTGTTTCTAACTCGAAAACACCATGACAAATCTAGAAAATCTGGAAAAAAAATACAAGCAAATTCAAATTTGCAATTCACCACATGGTCGTGTGGTAGACCAAGTGTATCACACGGCCATGTAGCTTATCGTATGGGTGCACATGTGCGGGCAATTCAAATAGATTGTGTGGGACACACAGGTGTGTGGCCCACTTTTTTAAGAAATTTCATTTAGGGTTGATCTAATCTATAAATCGTAATTAGACCCATATTAGGGTCCATTTTTCTTATTTAAGACTTGAAATGTGGTATATGTTGATATGATCAATATATGAGTTATATGTATGATATATGTATTGCTAATATTGAAAAAAATGACTATTTTTGTAAAACATGCATGCATCTGCATTTTGTTTATCAGTCCGTATGATTATTTGCATTGAGTTATGATATGACGGAGGAAGTGATATTAGTTTAATTTATCTATTTTATCTGGTGGCCTAGCCACATACATCTAAATTAGGCGGGTTATAGCATATTGTATCTGGCAGCTTGACTACGCTAATTCTGTAAAGTGACGCACAGTCACTTATTAGTGTGTGGGGTTGGATGGGTACTTGATACTGTATTTGGTCTATAGGGATGGATGGAGATAGTGTGTAGTGGATGGGGGTAGAATGTTTATATATATGCATCTTATTATGTTTCTGACTCTGAAAATGATTCTATAGCAGATCTGTTAATAAGGAATATATTAAATTTGTAACTGAACATAATCTGATATTTGTTTCTTGTGAAATTCATGCATCTGATTTATTGATAGAGTTATTTCACACACTGAGCTTGTAAGCTCACTTTTTGTTTGTTTGCTCTCAAGAAAACCACAGACTTAGGATGGATCGGTGCAACGAAAGCTCAGTTATTTATTTATATTCAATTTCTTTTAATTATTCAAATTAAATTCACTTTGCTCATGGATTGTTTTTAGACTTTAGGTCTGTTTTTAAATTTTGGGATTTTATTTTTTGTTTAAAATAATTTTAACATTTTTAGATGATATTAAATTTTATCTGCAAAATTGCTAAATTCCCAATAACAAACCACGTTTTTCAAAACTAAATTCAACAAAAAAAAAAATTCCTCTGCAAATTAAGCGTTTTATAAACATATAGTCGAGAAATTTAATGAATTAATTAAAAGGAAGAATTTTCCTGAAATTAATTGGAATTTTATTTATCAAATCTAACACTATTTGTTTTACAAGTCTCAAAGGGATTCTGGATTTCAAATGAACTATGGTAATTTCTCCAGATCTGGTCATAACGTTTAAGCCAGGTTTGGGATGTTACATACATATTTAGCTCAGACGAGCAATTGGTGTATTAGAGATACATGCGATGCAAGTTTGGCCTGGACTTATAACCTGATGTCATTTTAAAAGTTTAGCCTGGATGAGTAACCTAACATGTACATATATTCAGCTCGGATGAGCAATTGGTGTACCGAAGATACCTATGTATGATATGAGTTTGATGTTTAAATGGATAAATGTTGAAATGAACATGATCATGGTATTGAAATGTTGGTTTTTAAAATGAATTGGATTTATATGTGTATGAGATATCATATGGTTGGATTATATGTTAAACTCACCTTATTGATATTGTGTTTTGCCATGTCTAGCTAATCATGCCAAATTAAGGTAGCATATTTTATTTGATTAAATGAGAAGGTAAGTTTTTTTATAATGCCTATGAACTTAATAAGCATCGTAAATGCTTACCCCATTTATTTTTACTTTTCCCTTATAGATCATTATATTGCAGAATATGTCAAGCCGGATCCCCTTAAAGCTCACACTGTCCTATCATTGAATTGGTAGATGTTTGATTATTTTTAGCCCTAGGGATTGTGGCATGTATATAGGTGTCTTGATGTATATAAGTCTTTATGATGTGAATATGGTAATGAACTTAGTGCATGTGATTTTGATGTTGTATTGATGTATGGTCTGAAATGCATGATTTGGCAAGGGTTGATACATAGTTGAAATGTCCTATTATGGTTGACATATTTGAAAAATGCTTGGGACTTAAATGATATGAATTAAGATGGTTTGGTATAGGTAAGAATTGATGTTAGAATGATTAGGTTGTTTTAATGAGATGAAAATGCTTAAGTTTGATTAATGTTTTAAGAGTGAATACTTTGTAGAATAGTTGAATATGAGAATACAGCATGTTTGGTATGATTTTGGTATGTTTTGTATCAGGTGAAGTTAATACTTTGTGCTCAAATTGATTAGGTTTGGTGGAAAGTTTGAATAGGTACCAAACGGTTCATTTTTACCAAAAACAAAGTCCTCGTACCAATGGTCATTCTTCCTCATTGCAATACCGGCTGACTATAAGTGACGCCGCAACCTCAAGTAGCCTAATGTCGTGATGTGACAAATTGTTTGGCAACGTCACAACATGGAAGTAATGATGGGATGACATCGACCCTAAAATTTTGAAACTTTGCAATTTGGTCCTATTACGTGCTAGGATTATCAAAAGAGCTTTTGTAAGCTCAATTAAGACTCGAGGTTTATTGTTAAACCTAAAATGATTGTGTTTGATATTTGAATACTTGTGGAAATAATTATTTTATCGTGACTCTGTCCATTGTTGCTCTAAAAATGAATGTTGCATCTTATAACTCGGACCTGAAGATCTGGTCGGGCGAAGGGTGTTACAGAAATCACATTTTCTGATATCATTGAAAACCAAACCATTACACAAGCATTCTTAAAATCATTTTTTATGGATTATATATCAAAAAGCCCTTAAGAAAATGAAAAATAAAATTAATTAAGTGCCCCTCCTTCCCCTCCCCTAGGTTAATGATTTTTGTCATTAACCACATTGACCGTTAAAAAAATCGACTGCCAATCAGATGGTGACACATGGCAGTTTTTGGTTTAATCTAATATTTTTCCAAAAAAATGATTAAATGATCATAAAAAACTAAAATCAGAAAAAATTTTAATGCATAAAAAATCATAAAATTTATAAAAATATAAAATATAAAAAATATGAAAATTGATATGGACTTATAAAAATTATAAAAATATAAAAAATCTAATAAATTATAAAATTAATAAAACATATTTAAAATTTTATAAAAACATATTAAAATTCTATAAAAATCCATAAAAAAGTATTAAAAAGTATTAAAATTAATATAAACTTGAAATTTTTTTTAAAAAATCATAAAAACTTGAACTAGACCTGATCAATCGGTTGGACCAATTAGACCTAAATCGGCAAGGGTTTTAGTCTGGAGAAAGCCATTAGACCGGTTGACTTGGGACCATTGAACTTATCTTTCTAATATTTTTTATTTTTTTAATGTTTAAGTTAATTAAATTGGACGGATCAATCGAACTGGCAAATCGCTAATCTGATTGGTTTGAGGATGTAGCAAAAACAGTGGATTCCCCAGCTACATTACAATACCTTGCTCCTTATACAGGAACTGCTTTGGCTGAATTTTTTATGTATTGTGAATGGCACATCGTAATCATTAGTGACGATCTTTCCAAGCAAGCACAAGCTTATTGCCAAATGTCTCTTGTATTACGAAGACCGCCATATCGTGAAGCTTATCCAGGGGATGTTTTTTTATTTGCATTCACGCATTTTAGAAAGAGACCTAGTCAGGAGACGTTTCGATGTATATTCCTACTAATGTGATCTCCATTACAGATGGTCAAATATTCTTATCTTCCTATCTATTCAATATTGGAATCAGACCTGCTATTAATGTGGTGTAACATCCCCAACTCGGCCTAGGAGTTTCGATTAAGTCGAAGGTGTTACATTGATCACCGAAGTGATCTTGTAAAGCCATTCTTTTTACTCGAGTGGTTTTGTATGAAAATCGCTCTTTTGTTTTTAGGAAAAGTATTCATTAATTTAAACCAGCTTTACTTAACAATTCAATTACAATATTATTGAGGTGTAATTTAGAGAAAACAATTAAGTTTTAAAGAGTTTTTATCAAAACATTAAGTGTTTATAAAGCAACGGGAAATATTTAAGGTAATGGTTTTCTAAACCGAAAAGCATGCAAATATTAGATTTTAACTAAACCTCATGTTTAAAATAAATAAATTAATTTCAAACTTAAGTTATAAAAGAAAGAAAAAACTTAATAATTACAATCCCAAGATAAATAATTAAGGAAAATTTTAATGAAAATTTTAAAATAACAATAAAGGAAAACGAGCTACTAATTAGAGGTTCCTCTGATGTCATTTAAAGTCCTAGTTTCCTACACTACCTGTGAGTTAAAGAAAAGGGGGAATGAGCTTACAACGGCTCAGTGTGAGACTAATTTTAAACCATTATATATAATCGTCAAACAGTACATCATTTAATTTATAGCATAATAATAATTCAAGCATAATATAATGAACATATAATAAATCAAAGCATATACAAAATATATTTATGATGCAATGCAAATGTGCAAATTCCCCACCCGTCCATCTTATTCACCCTCGAGCATTGCTCGACACAAAAACACATATAAAAAACTTATCATCCCGAGTTTGATTTCCAGTGAGGATGGTGTAACGCTCCAAAAATTTAGGTCTTTAATTACTTTGCATGATATGACACAAATTGCTTGTTGTCTTAATGGCTAAGTGATTTGGGTGTGTATGGGAGTATTTGAGAAGTTTGGGTTCAAGTCTTCGCTTCTGTAAATTTTTTTTTTTGTTCTTAAATGAATTTAGACATTGGAAGATAGGCTTTTTAAATAATAGTGTTTGTTTTATGACACAAAAAGAGCTTGTGGCCTAGTGGCAAGGTGGCTTGTGGTGTAACTATGAGGTCTAAGGTTCAAGTCCAGGATTGTGCAATGGAGTATTTATTTTGCTGCTTGAGCTGTGTAGGTAGTGGAGTAGGACTGAAACATAGCTAAGGAGAGTTTGAATGGAATTTGAATGGAGTTTTTAAGGAAGTGGAGAAGAAAACAGTAGAGGGATTCAAGGAGGGATAAGGGGAGAGATTTTAGGAGAAAATGAAGGGAAGTAAGGGGAGAGGAGAGGTGTACCGAAATTGGACTTTGTACCTAAGAAAATTTGGCCAGAGGGGAGATTGCTCACTTTTGGTATACTTTCATTTTGGTTTTGTGTGGTGTTTTCACTCTTTTTGCTTGAAGGCCGATGTAGTAAAGGGTTTTTGCATATTCTTCTGTCTCGTTTTTTTTTTTGGTGTTGGCAACCTCTATTTGGCCAAATATTGCCTCTCTCAATTGCCTCTTTTTCTTTCTTTTCCAAGTAATTCTACTAGTGGCTAATTTATCTTCTCTCCTTTTGCATTCTTTCTTTCTTTACCCTCTACCAAATCCTCTTCGTCCCCTAAACTATTCTCTTCCCTTCTTGCCGATTTGCTTTTCTTTTTTCTACCCTCTTTGTGTCGAATTTTTCCTTGCTCTCTGCTGATTTTGTATACCATTCTTATTCTGCGATTTTATACTTTCTGTAAGTTAGTGTTCATTTTGACTTAAATTTTTCTAACAGATAATTGATATTAAGGGGTTCAACTGGATTGTAGGTAATAACCCTGAGATCTAGTGACTAATGTTGTTCTGGTGAGTGAAGTACTTAGGGATTTGGTTGTTCAATCAAGGTAAGTGACTGTCAATCAGGAAGTTATGTGTAATGAATAGGATTCTTCTTAAATTCAATTGATATGTGATCAACCGAGTGTTATGGGTGAACATAGGTTCAGAAGTGTTTGAGAACTGTCTGCGCATCTTCTCGTAAACAGGTGTGTAAACACCCTATTGCAATTATAGAACAACAAAAAGCCAAAAAGTCAAAAATATGACGTTTGAGACCACACAGGCGTGAGATCGCTCTTGTGGTAAGCCCAACCTACGAAACATGGGTGATAGACTGTAAAGGCCTCAATGAGCATTTTTATGGGCTTAGGCCGTAATGGGCCACATTGGGCCGAAATAGGCAGTGTGGGCTCAACAGGCTCATGGGCCCCACACGGATGAAATCCATGGATTGTGGCAAATACTGGACTAGGTAATATAGATCCCTTAGCTATGGCGAATTCTGGGTTGAATGGGCCGCACGAACTTGTGGGCCCACTTGGCTCATTTACATTATTTTGACCATTAGGTTACCTGATTCGCTCAAGGCGACTGTGAACCTTTCAAGAGGTCAATATATGACCAAAATCCCCCATAGGGTAAAATGATGGAAATACCTCCATATGGTAAAATGACCGAAATACCCCTATAGGGTAAAATGACCGAAATACCCCTAGGAGATGAAATTTATGTTATATATGACTGATTTGCTCTATGATATGTATGAATATGATTGAGTATGACATTCTGCATACACGTATAATTTATGACATGTCATACTGCATAAGGTTCGGATACTGTTAGTGAGGAAGCATACTGTTACTGGCAGTTTTGCTGCGATACTATTACTGGCAGCTTTGCTGCGATATTGGTGTGTTGGCTGGGTGGGTCAATTTTATCCCCACATAGTGTGTTGGTGGTATAGAGAGGTGTGTTGGCTGGATTGGGATGGGTTACATTATTGCACTATACTAATATTGTATTGGGTTAAGGCCCACACTGCTACTATATCGGGCTAAGGCCCACATTGTATTGTTACTGGATAGGGCTCAGTCCCAGACTGTTAGTGCATGTTGTACGTTGACTGTTTGGTAGAGGATTTCGTAAACTCGCTCTTTCCTTTTTACTGAACAAGTAATCCTCAACCATAGGCGGTTTGGTGCTGCAAGGGACTCGGAGGTGGCCACACAACTGCAGCTGATCTACATTGCTTTTAAATAAATTTAAAGTTTATGTTGGGTTTTGTTTTTGTATTAAGGCCTTTTATGTTTGTTTAAAATTTTTAATTGGGCTTTTGCTTACTTATTAAACTACTAGATTAGTAGGGGACGAATTTTCAAAATAATAACTGTTTGCGAAGCCATGAAACTTAAACATTAAAGTTTTCAAAAGCTTTCACGATTTAAGATCAACCTTTTATAGCAATAGCAGATAACGAGGCACAAGTTTTGACTAGATGTTTGTTAAACACTAAGAAAGGGGTTTTTTAAATTTGGAAATGAATTTTACCAACGGGCTTTATTTTCGTAAACACCTCAATGTGACACATCAGATTCAACAATAACGTCTAGGTTGGGCTAGAGTGTTACATTTAGTGGTATTAGAGCCAGGTTGCAAAACTCGGTTGTGGAATGGGTTTTGAAAATATTTGGAATTTCTGGAAAACTGTTTTTGAAGTGTTTTGGAAGGTTTACAAGTGTGGCACACCAAGTCTCCAGCGCCAAATCCATAAGTTTTCTTTATACTGTAGACTACCTGAACTGAAATACACTGAGAGATTACTATGGATAATATGACTGTACTAAAACTCTTCAGCTAGAGTAAACTGAGACAGTAGGAAACTGGAAATTGTAGAGAGATTTTGATTTATGAAAACAAAACTCTGATTACTTCTTTTCATAAGACATCTGTTAATAATTACTGGAACCACAAACTAATGCATAAAACTTCGTAAACAGATAATACATTACTTGATATGAGCACTAGAGGTACTCGCGAAGGGGTACACGTGGCTGCGGTAGAGGCTGAGGAAGTGCTAGGGCTGGGTCTCAGCATCAGGCCACATGCCTAATGTTGGGGCTAGCGAGGCACCAGCTTCACCGGTGACTAAGACGGGATCATACGATCGAGCGACTGGGGATGATGCACTATCCCAAGCTATGCTCCACATTCTGGAAAGGGTCGTAAGGACCAGTACTGGTGTTGTAGGCTGTGGGTCGATTTCAGAACGACTCTAGTCAAATGGAGTAGAAATCTTCAGGGGTATTTCTGGATTAGCCCCTAATGTGGCTGAATACTGGTTGGAAGCCACAGAGAAAATAATGGACGACCTCAACTGCACTTCTAAGCAAAAACTAAAAGGTGCAGTGACTTTACTGCGAGATGAAGCCTATCAGTGGTGGCTTACCATGAGAGAGGATGCTCAGGCCAACCTGTTAACGTGAGATTTCTTTAAGGCGGCATTCCAAGGAAAGTATGTGGGCGCTAGTTATGTGGACGCCGAAGAAGGGAATTTCTAAACTTGACCTAGGGGAAAACTGTGCAGAATATGAGACAGAGTTTTTGCAACTGAGTCGCTATGCTTGTGACATTGTGGCGAATAAATATGAACACTGTAATTTGAGAATAGCCTCCGAGATGAGTTACGGGTCTTGATAGCTCCACAGAGGGAGCAAGATTTTGCTGTCCTAGTGGAAAAGTGAAAATCGCCGAGGATATGAAGCGCTCTGAGCGTCAGAACCGTGAGAAGGAGAGGGGTAGGTATAAGAGAGATTCAGAACCCTCAAGTTCTTCTGGAAGGCCTAAAAAGAAGGCCAGGTTTGATGGGCCAGTCCGAGCTGGGGTTCCTTTTGCGAGACCACAGCCTTGTGCTGATTGTGGGAGACATCATCTGGGTGAGTGCTGAAAAAAATTGGGGCATGTTTCAGATGTGGGTCTAAGGAGCATCAAGTCAAGAATTATCTTGAGAGGCCTGTTCAGATGGAAGCTGTAGGTTAGGGTTATGTTCAGCCAGCGAGAGGTGGTCAGCAGCCACTGAGAGGCCGTGGGCAAGCCAGAGGTGGAAATGGTGTGGGACGAGGTCGTGGAGCGCCAGGCATAGGTGCTACTAAGATTGAGGTAAGGCAGCCAACACTGGTCTATGCTGCTCATCGTCGAGAGGATGGTGACGCTCTAGATGTTATAACAGATTCGTTCCTAATTCATAACGTACCTTACACTACTTTAATTGATATAGGGTCTACGCATTCATACATCACTGTGTCTGGCACCTTGGGTATCATGTGTGAGAGTACTGGTAATAAGATGACTGTGTTAAGTCCATTGGGACAATCAGTAAGGGTAGACAAGTTGTCCAGAGATGTACCCCTGGAGGTTCAAATAGTTATATTTTCAGTGATAGAGCTACCGTTTAGTGAATTCAACCTAATCTTGGGGATAGATTGGTTGGTTAAACAATGTACAGGTTTGGATTATGCTGCTAAGCATATGGTGTTAAAGATTATTAGGGATGATGAGGTGGTTGTGATTGGGGAGTGAAGGGACTTCCTGTCTAATGTGATCTTTGCATAAAGGGTCGAAAAACTGGTTCGTAAGCATTGTGAGGCATTTTTAGCCTATATTGGTGTATCTGATTCTAAGGGTCCTTTTGTTGGAGATATCATAAATATTAAGGATTTTTCTGATGTATTTTCTGATGAGCTCCCTAGGTTGCCTCTGAGCCGTGAAGTTGAATTTGGTATTGAGCTCCTGCCAGGAACAGCTCCAATGTTCATCGCCCCTTATAGGATGGCACCGAAGAAGCTGGTAGAGTTAAAAGCTCAAATCTAAGAATTATTGGATCGAGGATTCATTCGACCCAGTGTGTCTCCATGGGGAGCACTAGTGTTGTTCGTAAAGAAGAAGGATAGGTCCATGCGCATGTGCATCAACTATCGACAATTGAATAAACTGACTATCAAGATTAACTATCGTTTACTGAGGATAGATGATTTATTTGATCAGCTGCGATAAGCTTTGGTTTTCTCTAAAATAGATCTTTGTTCTAGGTACCATTAGTTGAGAGTTAAAGAGGCTAACGTGTATAAGACTGCATTTAGGACTCGTTATGGTCATTACGAGTTCCTAGTGATGCCGTTTAGGCTGACGAATGCACCAACTGCCTTCATGGACCTGATGAACTAAGTATTCCAGCCCTACCTGGATCGCTTTTGTGGTGGTGTTTGTCGACGATATCTTGGTGAATTCGAGAACTGAGGATGAACATGATGCTCATCTTTGATTTTTTTTAGATTTTAAGGGAGAAACAGTTGTATGCTAAGTTTAGCAAGTGTGAGTTCTGGTTGAGAGAAGTGACATTTTTGGGTCATGCAGTATCTGCCGAGGGGATTATGGTAGATCCCCGAAAAATTGAAGCTATACTAGATTGGAAACCACCTAAGATCATAATTGAGATTCGAAACTTTTTGGGTCTAGCAGGGTATTACAGACATTTTGTTGATGGGTTTTCCCTAATTCCTGTACCTTTGACTAAGTTGCTGCGTAAAGGGGTATCGTTTAACTGGACTAATAGGCCACAAGAAAGTTTTAAGAAATTGAAGAAAGTTCTGACTGAGGCCCCTGTCTTAATACAGCTAGAGTCTAGGAAAGAATTCAATGTCTACAGTGATGCATCTCGTCTCGGGAATTCAAGACATTGTGTCTTAACTTTCAGGATATAATTCTCTTTCTCGATTAATGTGAAATATGCCCTTTTTTCTCAAAAATTTTCAGCATTTTAATAAAGGATCGTATTTTGAATCTCTTGAAAGTTTCCAACTCTCGACACTAAGACACTAATTAATCAACTAGGTACCAATTCTTTGGGCGTTACGAGGGTGCTAACCCTTCCTCGTACGCAACCAATTCCAAACCCATCTTTCTGAATTTTGTAGACCAAAAAATGTTGTTTTAATAAATCGGACAATTTATTAAAAATAACCATTTTCTAAGAGGACCCGATCACACCTCATCAAAAAAGAATTGGTGGCGACTCTCATGTTCATTTTCGTTTTCAAAATCTATGTCGACTCTTTCTTTAAAAAAATGGTTTTGACAGCTTGGCGACTCCATTGGGGACTTAAAAAAGAGAGTCAAGCCACGTGTTGATTACTTTTTGTCTTTATATTGAAAATTGAAAACTTGGTTTAAATTTATGATCATTTTGTTGCATTTCATCCATTTTTGTTAAGATCTTCATCGTTGTGGTTTATAATTGCTGTGTTGGTTTTAAGTTTTGGTATCTTTCTGCACATTGCATTGCATGATTGGTTGATCTTACCTTTTTAAGTGGGAGTGAGAAACTATGCCTTCGTGAGGTTTTCACCTCCGCATGGGATAGTGAATTGCTTTCAGGATACATCCGTACCTATGTCTTCGTGAGATTACCATTTCCACATGGCTATAGGGAAATGTATTCCCCTGAACTGAACTCGATCAATATGAGCCTATAATGGGTGAAGATCGAGAAATCTGCTGGTTTGGGTACCTTTACTTTAGAACCAAACCACATATAATGAGCCTTAAGAGCCTATCTAGGTAGAACCATGCCAAACCCTAGTGGTTACCCGAATAGGCGCTTTATTTATTATTTCTCGTTTACTTTGAATCCTAACTTCGTGTTTAATACTAACTTGCTTTGTTTTGCTTTGATTGTGATTGCATGGAATTGTCATCATAAAAGAGGTGTTGATTCACGTTCAGTATCTAAATAGAGAGCTTAACATGAAAAAGAGGTTTCTTGATAAAGTAGAAGATAATGCGGCCATCTGAATATGTGCCTAGACAACGCAGCAAGAGAAAGGGGATAGTCTTACAGAGGGGTACGTGTCAGAATTGTGGGGTTTCACTCGTATCAGCGTAATCCAAAATAATCTTCAAGAAATAAAAGAAATATGGGATCAATGGGATGGTGAGATCAAGTAGCTATTCTACTGTAAATACGGTGATCTGCCCTATCTACTCGGTATCAAAGTGGACAAGCACTTATTCCGAGCCCTTGCTTAGTTTTCGAACCCGGCTTATAGTTGCTTTACTTTTAGAAAGGTAGATTTGGTGCCTACTGTGGAAGAGTACACGACCTTGTTTCGTTGCCCAAAGATTCAAACTGACGAAGCATATTCTAGAGCCGTTAGTGTCCTGACGTTTTTAAAAAAGATGATGAACATCACGAGGATGAGCGAATAGTGGGTTGCAGCCCGAATCCAATAGAAAGGTGATAGTAAGTGCATTCCTTGGAAAAGCTTGAGAGATTTAATATTAGTACATCCTGATGTGAATAAAAGAGTTGATGTCTTCGCTTTAGGTATTTATGGATCAGTAATCTTCCCCAAGGCTTTAGGGCACATTGATGAGGCCGTCTCTGATTTATTTGATCGGCTTGATAAAAGGGTCACACCCATTCCGGAAATTCTGGCTGAAACTTTCATATCATTAAATGCATGCCGAAGAGTGGGCGAAAGAAAGTTCATTGATGTGTGCAACTTCTGTTAGTATGGTTTCATAGCCACATTTGGAAAATAGAAAAAGTTTCTTATCGAGTATTATTCGAGAACTACTCTACTTTGAAAGAATTAGTGGCTACACCGAGGCGAGACAACATGTTAGAAGAAAAATGGATGGCGATACTTCAAAATCTCCAAGATGTAGATGTCGAATGGAGAGCCCCTTGGATGATCCCAGAGGAAATTTTGTACCGATGTGGAGATTTCAACTAGGTTCCTCTACTTGGGATTTGGGGAGCTGTTGGATATGCTCCTCTACTCGTGTCGAGGCAGTATAAATCAAGGTAGTTCATACCAGCAACGCAAGGGTTGGCCCAATGTGAGTTTTTCTACAAGAGTGACAATTACAAGAAAAAAGTTCAAGAAATGTCTAACGCCTGGAATCAAACACGCCAAATGAAAATCTTGGCTGTAGGTTCGATGATGACCCCCAAATATTGTTGGTGGAGGAGTCAAAGATTCAATGACAATATTCCTGTGCCGAATCAAGAACCTACTCGATCATTGGAAGAACACATACAAGTGATGCGAACTGAACTAGAAATCATCAAGCAAGATCTTGAAAAGAGGAATTTGGAGCTAGGAAAGAAGATAGAACAATTAGAAGAAGAAAAGATACAATTAAGACTTGATGTTGACGTTCAAAAGTCAGAGGCTGACAAACTGAGAAAAGGAAAGAACAAGGCCGAGGAAGATCTAGACAGCTTAAAAATGGATTACAAGAAGCTGCGCTTATTAATGAGAACTGCCAAGCTGGGAAAGACGTTAGAACAATGTCAACAAGAGATCAAAGAAGAAAATAATAGAGCAGATCAATGGGAAATGAAGTTCCAAGGTACTCAAGCTCGAGAAAACACTCTAAAAAGAAGCTTGTCAGAGAGCCAAAATGAGAAAACTAGATTAAGAGCTCGGATAACAGAATTAGAAAAGTTACTTCACCAATATCACAGCCGCAATTCTGCAATCAAGTTTAGAGCAAGTTTAAGCAAGATCGAAAACTTGAAAGGAAAGGTGGAAAAGCTTGAGAACGTATTGCAAAGTTGTGAACTCTGAGTAAAGTTTATTAAGAAGAATAATGAACATTGGCAAGAGTAGCTCCATCGTTCTTAAGGCCAGATTAGAGAAAAAGACTACATCATGGGCGAGGCTCTGACTCAAGTACGGGAAGTGGCCGATCATCTACAAACCCTAGCAGTTCAAGCCAACATTCTAAGCCTAAAATATGAGTTAGAATCGGACCGAGGATGAGAGTTAGCTTGGCTTCTTAGGAAAGTTAAGGCTTTGAGTATAAGGGCAAAGCCGTATATGTAGTCTGTTTTGTGTAAAGAAATTTGTTTTCTAGTAAAGTTATTCTAATGAAATTGAATCAGAATCAATACGTCTTTTTGCATTCATTTCATGCATTTGCATTACATTGCATCATATGCATTAAATTTCACAAAAAGACCCTAATAAAATGAAATTATTTCAGTTAATCTGGAAACCAACAAGAGTCAACCAACCGAATATCATTACAGTACTCACGCCAAAACCAAAGCAATGGGCCAAAGATTGGAAAGGCTAGAACAAACTAAAAAAGAGATGCAAGACCAGTTGCAAGTGCAACTGCAAGAACAGTTAGCTAAAGCACAACAAGAAATGAGGGATCAAATGCTAGAATCCCAGAGGAGCATGATGAACCAGTTAACACAACTGTTGGCTGGAGGACTAGGAAAAGGGAAAAGCCGTATGCTCAATACCAGAGACGACAACATGGATCCTATTTATCCTCCAGGCTTTACCCCAACCGACACTCAAGCACAACCACAAAGGGTGTCTGTCAATATCAGGCCCCAATATCAGACCGGTATTTTGGCACCGATAAATTTTCATATGGGTTTAGGCTCCAACCCTGGAGACAACCCAGCAAATCCTGCTATCCCTGACCTTGACGACATAGCTGAAATAGGGAAGGTGAGAGCGGGGCTCCCAAAATAACTAGAGGACCAATGCAAGTGGTTAGAAGAAAAATTTAAAACATTGGAAACTGTTGATTACTATAGTGGAATTGATGCTAAGGAGTTGAGTCTGGTTATAGATTTAGTGCTCCCTCTAAAGTTTAAAGTACTAGAATTTGAAAAATATAACAGGACCAACTACCTCGAGGTTTACATTACCATGTTCTGTCGAAGGATGATAGGATATGTCAACAACGATCAGCTATTGATTCACTGTTTTCAAGATACCTTGACTGGAACTGCGGCTAGGTGGTATAACCAGTTAAATCGTGCCCAAATTAGGTCGTGGAAAGACCTGGTGCAGGCCTTCATGAAATAATATAGCCACGTGAAAGACATGATGCCTGATAGAATCACACTATAGAACATGGAGAAAAAGCCAAATGAAAGCTTCAAGCAATACACGCAAAGGTGGAGGAAAGTCGCAACACAAGTCCAACTGCCACTGCTAGAAAAAGAAACGACCATGCTCTTCATTAATACCCTGAAGGTGCCTTCTATTAATCACACGCTAGGAAGTGTGACTAAGAGTTTCTCGGATATAGTGATGATCGGTGAGATGATAAAGAATGCGATAAGATGCGAAAAGATAGAGGCAGGTGAAAGCGCCAAAAGGTCAGCCCCAAGGAAAAGAGAAAACAACGTGAAAAATGTAACCACGCATAACAAGAGTTATTCGAAGCCAATTACTGTGAGCCAAACGAGAACGATAACCACTAAAACCATTGGTCATCAGGGCTCGCCAAGACAAGAGTCCAATGCTAGGCAAAGAACGAAGAAGCCTCAGTTTACACCTATTCCAATGACATACAGGAAGTTGTACTAGAGTTTATTTGATGCACATGTTGTTTCCCCTTTTCTATCTAAAACCAATACAACCCCCATACCCTAAATGGTATGACGCAAACGCACAATATGAATACTATGTAGGAATTACGAGGCATTCCATAAAAAACTGCACCGCTTTCAAAAAGTTTGTCGAAAGGCTCATCAATATTGGCATTGTCAAATTCCATGATCCGTTTGGCGTAGAAAATCTGTACCCAACCATGTTGAGAAGGGAGTAAACGCAATAGCTGAGAACGCAGGGAAGAGAATCAAGGAGAATATCGCTGAAGTGAAAACCCTGTTGAGAGAGGTTTGGCAAGAAATGGTAGAAAGGGGATTAATTGCATCAGATTTAGAGGACAGATCCCAAGGAGCAATGGATTATTGTACATTCCATGATGATGAAGACATGAAATTCAAGAATGCGGTGAATTTAGGGCCCTAGTACAAGGTTTAATAGGCAATAAGGAACTGGAATTCTTTGAGCAAACCGAAAGGAACGATGTTTGTGCCTCAAAAGGAGGGTCGTTAGAGAAGGTCTATAGGGCCAATCATCCGATAATAATCATTTCACGATCGAAAGCCAACAAAGCCGAGTACAAGTTACGCCGAATGTCATAATTCAAAAACCCGTTGCTTTTCCTTATAAAGATAGCAAAAGGATACCTTGAAATTATGACTGCAATGTTGCATTCCTGAAAAAGGAGGGCCCAGTCAGCACGTCAGAGGAAGATAAAGATATGGGTTCCTATACATGTAGCGGAAAGCATTATGATACTCCAAACACAAAAATTTGAACCTGTAAAGGGGAGGTCTTTGATGGTCGAGCAAAGGAAAGAGAAGTCGAAACTACCTGCTAATGAACCGATAACTGAGAGAAAAGTTAAGGAATTTTTGAAATTCCTAAAACATAGTGAGTAGTGTCGTGGAACAACTACACAAGCAGCCGACTCGCATATTAGTACTGGCCCAACTTTTAAGTTTGGAGACGCACTGTAATGCGCTTATGAATGAGTTAAACGAGACCTATGTCGCTGATTACATTTTAGTAAACAAACTAGACCATCTTGTCAACAACATCAGTGCTGACAATTTCATCTTTTTTAATGACGATGAAATTCCACCACAGGGCATGGGATCCACCAAGGCTTTGCACATCACTACCCGTTGCAAGGGGTACACATTACCTGGAGTACTAATTGACAATGGATCGGCACTGAATGTTTTGCCCCTATCCACTTTAAACAGGTTATCTGTGGACAGTTCTTACATGAAGTCCTGCCAGAATATGGTGAGAGCATTCGATGGTACTGAAAGGAAAGTTATGGGAAGGATTGATATACCTCTCTTGATCGGTCCAAATATAGAAGAGGTGGACTTCTTGGTAATGGACATTAAACATTCTTACAATTGCCTATTGGGGAGGCCTTGGATCCACTCAACAGGGGTAGTATCATCATCACTTAACCAAAAGCTAAAGTTGGTAACAAAAGGCCGAGTTGTAACTATAAATACAGAAGAAGACATTATTACATCGGTTACCAATGACGCACCATATATAGAGGTCGATAGTGAAGTGATAGAGTGTTCATTTCGATCGTTGGAATTCGTGAACGCAACCTTCGTCGTCAAGGGAAGCAAAATCCCAGCGCCCAAAATATCCAAAGCTACGAGGATGAGTTTGTGACTGATAGTTGGAAAGGGAGCATTGCCTGGAAGAGGACTTGGAAAAAACCTCCAGCAATGGGTCAAAGTACCAATCTTGACTGAAAAACAGGATCATTGTGGTTTAGGGTATAAGCCAGACGCGAGGGAAAAAAAGAAAGAACTGGAAAAGAAGCGAGAGAGAAGAAGAGCGCGATTGAGCGAAATAGAGGTCAAATGGAAACCAATGACCATTCCCCATATATCCAAAACATTCGTTTCAAGGGGAATCATTCACCCCGAGCGGAGGAAAGAAATTATCGAAGAAATGATGGAAAATTCGAGCATCAATGCCATATCTGAAGAGGGAATGATGGAAGAAAACTTATCGGGCATCTGCACTTTTAAGCCTGGAAGTATTCTAAACAACTCGACTGTGGAAGAAATTCCTGTAGTTTTTAGAGCTGATTCAAAGTCATGTTCAGAACACACCTATTGCTTTAAGCCTAGAAGCAATAAGGATCATTTTATGAAATAGGCTCATGTCTAATACCTTTATTTCAATGAAAAATATTTTTTTGTGTCTCACTTTGAGCGAACATTCTTTTATTCTTTCATTCATGACCATACTATATAAATAGCTATTCTTAAATTCATTTGTTCTTTGGATATCCTTTCGTGCCTACTGTAGGTCTCCACATATCAACAACATGAGCGACGCTGCTATTGACTCAGAATTTCCTTTTAAGCAAGACATGTGTTTAGAAGGATCTCGAGATTTTGAAGGTGACAGAGACAGTAGCTTATCTCTAGATCTATTAAGGACGGTAGAACAAGAAGAGAAGCAAATTCTACCCTACAAAGAGCCGTTAGAGATTGTGACCTTGGAAGAAGGAAAATAAGTGAAAATTAGAGTTAACATAGCTGAAGAAACGAGGCGAGACCTCATTGAGTTACTCCAAGAATTCAAAGATGTCTTCGCATGGTCATATCAAGATATGCCCGGGTTGAACACTGATATTGTAGTACACCACCTCCCTATAAAAGAAGGATGTAAGACAGTCCAGCAGAAGCTCCGGAGGATGAGGCCTGATGTCTTGTTGAAAATAAAAGAAGAGGTTAAGAAGCAATTTGATGTTGGATTCTTACAAGTGGTCAAATATTAATAATGGGTAGCCAACATTCCCCGTCCCTAAAAAAGATAGAAAAGTACGAATGCGTGTAGATTGCAGAGACTTGAACAAAGCTAGCCCAAAAGATAATTTCTCATTGCCTCAAATTAAGATCTTAGTGGATAATACAGCAAGCTACTCACTGTTCTCCTTCATGGATGGCTTCTCTAGATACAATCAGATAAAGATGCATCCCAAAGACATGGAAAAAGACCACATTCGTAACCTTGTGGGGAACGTTTTGGTATAAAGTGATGCCATTTGGATTAGAAAACTAGATGGTCGACGCCTTGGCTACATTAGCTTTTATGATCAGAGTGAATAAACAAGAGGATGTGAAACTCATCCAAATGAGCATTTATGAGGCTCTAGCCCATTGTTATAACATCATCGAAGAAGAGGAAAAGGACGACCATCCTTGGTACCACGATATACTACGATATGTGCAGAATCACAAGTACCCTGACCAAGCAACCGAGAATGATAAGAGGACATTGAGAAGACTGGCTAATATCACTATGTCTTAGATGGGGAGATCTTATACAAAAGCGAAAAGGATCAGGTACTATTAAGATGTGTGGATGCTGTCGAAGCTAAGAAAATCTTGGAGGACATCCATGAGGGCATTTACGGGACAAACGCTAATGGCTTTACGATGGCTAGGCAAATCATGAGGTTTGGGTATTATTGATCCACTATGGAAAGGGATTGTATTAATTACGCCAAGAGATGTCACAAGTGCAAGATTTATAGAGACAGAATTTAAGTAAATCCTTCACCCCTTAATGTCATGACTTCTCCCTAGCATTTCTCCATGTGGAGTATGGATGTCATTGTGCCAATATCACCAAAGGCTTCTAATGGGCATCGATTTATCTTCGTGGTCATTAATTACTTCACCAAATGGGTGGAAGCTGCTTCATATGCCAACGTCACAAAATCGACAATTCTTGAAAAAAGAGATCATATGTCGATTTAGAACACCAGAAAGGATCATATTCGACAATGCGCTAAATTTGAACAACAATACAATAGCGGAGGTCTGCAGTCAATTCAAGATTGGACACCATAACTCACTGTATCTCCTAAAAATGAATGGTGTAGTGGAGGTAGCCAATAAAAATATTAAGAAGATCGTGGGGAAAATGACTAAGACTTAAAAAGACTGGCATGAGAAATTACTGTTTGCCCTCCTTGCTTATCGAACATATGTCAAAACCTCCACAGGGGCAATGCCCTTCTCTCTGGTTTATGGAATGGAGGCGGTTTTACCCATTGAAGTCAAAATTCCTTCTCTTCGAGTATTAGCTGAGTTAAAGTTGGATGAAGCAGAATGGATCCAATCTTGGTACGATCAATTTAACCTAATTGAAGAAAAAAGGTTAAAAGTTATCTGTCATGGTCAGATGTACCAAAAAAGAATGATGCGAGCAAACAAAAAAAAGGTTCGTCCCTGAAAATTCCATGAGGGGGACTTGGTACTAAAGAAGATCTTTCCCATACAAAAAGACTTTAGAGGAAAGTGGATGCCAAATTGGGAAGGACCTTATGTGGTAAAGAAGGTCTTTTCTAGAGGAGCATTGATATTGACCGATATGGATGGCAAGAGCCAGCCTAGCCCTATGAATTTGGATTCAATCAAGAAGTATTTTGCCTAAAAAAAAGGGAGAGGCCAAGGCGAAAACCCGCAAAGGGCGCCTTGAGACTAAAGGGGTTTTGAATTGAAAACCTAGGAATGGGAAATTCAAATTTTTCATTAAAGGTGGGCCACATGGAAATCCTATCCTAATTAACATGAAAGAGAGACGTTATACCTTGGGGCATCAACAAAGTCTTTTGGGACTTCTAAACACATATCAAGTTCAAAAGGGTCCTCAAGAAGATTGTGCGGAGAAGCTAATGCTACGATACCTGGGGCACCTGTTTTCATCTTATTCATTTCGTATCTTAGCAAAATTTTATATCTTGGTTAATATATTCATTTTGAGTTTTACTCTCAATAAAATTTCACCATTGCCCATTGTGATAATTTTTTTAAGCATTTTTCATTGAAATAACGATTAATGGACTGATAATATTCAAGCAAAAGGAGTTCTGCATATTACTTTGAAAGCTTCTAAATAGTACAAGGACCTGAAACAGGACCATTGGTCAAGACTAACCAAACCTAAGGGTTGGAAACATTTGAGAAAGAATAGTCTAAATTGTGACTATTTCTTCAGGTTTTCTGTCAAAGATACCAGCTGAGCAAGAAGGCAACGTAATACGTCAGTGATAAAACCTTGATGAACAACAAGCAATGTCAACCCAAGCATTAAAAGGGGATCATTCTAAAAAAAATGACATTCTGTGTTCATGCAAATATCATGCATACACATCTAGTTAGGGGTATTTGATTCATTCTGATCATAACATCCTAGTCTAAGCCCATGAAATGAATTTTACAGGTCATGTTACCCAGAGAATGCTGTAACAAGTTGATGAAGCCACTGAACCTATACCCCTGAAGTCACTGTGAGATGGATTGGAGTCATCATGGCGAATCTTATCTCACTGAAGTTGCAGTGGAGTAGATTGAAGCCATAAACCTTATCCCCCTGAAGTTGCAGTAGGGTAGGTTAAAGCCACAAGTCTCATCTCCTTGAAGTTGCAGTAGAGCAGACTGAAGATGGCGAATCTTATCTCCCTGAAGTTGCAGTGGAGTAGATTCAAGCCACTAATCTTATTCCCCTGAAGTTGCAGTGGGGGGCAAATTGAAGATACAAGTCTTATCTCCTTGAAGTTGTAGTGGACCAGACTGAAGATAGCGAATCTTATTTCCTTGAAGTTGTAGTAGAACAAATTAAAGCTATAAATTATAGATCTTATCCCTCTGAAGTTGCAGTAGAGCAGATTAAAGCCATAAACCTTATCTCCCTAAAGTTGCAATGGAGCAGGATGAAGATACCAACCTTATCTCCCTGAAGTTACGGCAGAGTAGATTGGAGCTATAAATCGTATCTCTCTAAAGTTGCAGTAGAGTAGATTGAAGTGACAATTCCCACATCCCTGAAGTTGTAGTGGATTGGATTAAAGCAACAAGACGTAGTAGACTGGATTGAAGCTACAAATCTCGTCCCACTGAAGTTGCAGTAGATTGGATCAAAGCAACAAGATGCAGTGGACTGGAATGAAGCTATTTGAAGAAGAGAAAGACACCAAAACAAGTCGAGACTCGGCAAGACCGGGCAAAATTAGCCCTTTTAAAGTCTTTACTCTATTCTCATTACAAGACAATGAGCAAAGATGGGCAGCTGTAATGGCCCAATTTTACCCGGATCCAGTGCCAACTAAATCCAAACAGCCCAATTACAATTCAGACCCAACTACCCAAACCCAATTAAGCCCCAATCAAACCCTAATAGCCCAAATCAGAAACAAAACAAAAAACCCTAAAGCTATTTAGGTCTGCTACCCACGTCAGCCCCTAGCACTACCGTCATCACATCATCAACGCAAGTGGCGCACCTGCCCTCTTCAGCACCGCCACTGCCATGCCCTCTACTTGCACCGTCACCTACAAGGATTAAAAGAAGAAAAGATAGCAAAAAATAAAAAAAATTTGTAAAATGGCTATAAAAGCAAAGCAAAAACCAATTGTTCAGGGTTTTTTTTTTCTTATCAATAAAAAAGAACAATAGATTTCTAGAAAAAAAAGAAAAAAGGTGATTTTCATTTTCTTTCAATTCTATTTATTATACTATTTAAGTTTTTTTCTATATACTAAAATACAAAAAAGGAAAGGGAAAAGGAACTCACCGGGGTCATTCCGTGGTCTCATCGTCGGAGGCTCCTTCTCCGGTGACAAAATCAGTTGTAGGAGAAGGTTGATGGTCCTTTTCCTTTGCTTTTTTAGGTGTTTTGAGGTCGGATTTGAGCTCAGGGAGTTAAGATCTTAAAAAAAATACTTTTTTACCTTTGTTGGCCACCGTGCGCGGCGACGCCGACGTCGGCGACTGGCAGCAGGCACGGTGGCCATCGGTCGGAGCCAGGACTGGAGGAGGGGATTTTTCAGAGAGATTTTAGTTTTTTTTAAGGGAAGGCAGAAAATGAAGTTTTAAGAAAAATTTTGATTTATATAGGCATTTAAAACAACGTCGTTTTGGACCACAGCTCCAGATGCCAAAATGACGCCGTTTAGAAGGCTGACCCGACCTGACCAAAGGATCCGCGCGTTTTTAAGCTTTGGGTTATTTACCCTTTTAGTCCCTCTTTGTTATTCGCGCGTTCAAAATAGTCCTCCCCTTTTATTTATTTTCAGATTTGACCCGATTTTTGTTTTAAAATTCAATTTATCATTTTTTGTTATTTTGGTTATTTTATTATTAAAATCAATAAATTTGATATTATTATTAATTATTATTATTAGTTTTTATTTTCCTTTTATTTATTTATTCGTTATTATTATATTA
>JABFAF010276627.1:2173-13123 GCA_013677275.1 Gossypium schwendimanii
AAACTAAGCCTAAATGTGACACTCTGATATTATATCACATCACTTGAAAATTTATAAAAGTGATGACGTGGCACAACCTCAGAGTATCACATGATCAAATTTTTATGTCTTACAAGTTCAGGGATCAAAATAAACTTAGTTGTCAAGTTCAAGTACTAAATTGACCCTAAAAAAGTATAAGTAACAAAGTAAATCTAATTACTAAATTTAAGAGTGAAAAATTATATTATTATTAAATTTTAATTTTTATTATTCGGGTCAAAATTAAAATTTGAAAAGAATATGGATTAAAATATGACATAAAGTTAATTATCAAATTATTAAAACATTAATGGTACATTAACCTTATTTATAATATAAAGAAAAACCGATAGAAAAGCCAAAAAAAAAATCCAGAAAACATTAAATAACCTGAGTTTTAATATGTGGATTTTTGTCCAACGTAATACTTATATCTAATAAAAGTTACACCTCTTGTGTAAATGTTTTAGCGTTAATTTGAATTTTAGAGTTGATTTGGTATAAATTTATAATTAGCTAACAATATTCGCAATTAACATTCATCAAATCAACCCTAAAATCAGAATTAAATCACATCAATAAGACTGTATTTGACAAATTAAACACAAAATTAAACAAATTTACAATTAACACTAAAATTATTATATTAACAAAATAATGAAATATTCAAACCTAAAAATATTAACAATTAACTTTCATCAAATCAACTATAGAACTCGAATTAAACGCTAAAAAGCTAACACCGTGACCTTTGGATACCAAAATATATAACTTTTATCAAATACAATTACCAAATTGAACTAAAAAATAACATAGGTACCACATTAAAAAATGGTATCAAACTCGTATACCAAATGATATATTAAGCAAATCGATTTATTCAATTTTGCTCCATAGGTCAGTTTGGTTTATTATGTTTACACGGATAATTCGATTTATTCGGTTTTTGGTATAAAAAAATCAAACCGACTCAATGCACACCCCAAACTCTTTCAATCAAAGCAAAATCAGTCGAAGATATGCTCTCCAAAATCAGTAATACAATCTCCATCAAGTTCCCACATTCCAATGACCATAGTATCTTCGAAATAACAACTCATTAACATGTTCAAATATTTTCTTCATTAAATTCTCAAAGCAAATAAGGCAAGTGATCAAACTACCTCAATGGCAATCTGCAGTTGGCACTGCCGAGTGCCAATAAGCAACAATCAACTCATCTTGCCTCAACTAACCGTATCATATATGTATTAAAAGGATCTGGCCACATAAAGAAATAAACATTCATATTCATATTACAATCTTTGGATACTTAACATTCTTTATTTCAAGCACTTATTTGCAATTTGGAATTTAGTTCCCCTTGCTTTTAGTTTCAAAAATTTAGTCCCTATATTTTTCGAATTTAAAAATTTAAGTCTAGTTGTTACTAATATTAAAATTCTTCTATTAAATTATCTGACGTGACTTTTTGAAATTAAAAAAATATACATATTCACTTGGTAGTCATGTAACAATAAAAGTAATGTTAAAAATATTGATTAAGATTTTTTATTCTTAAAAACACTCATTTGAACTTATCATGATAAAATAATTTCTTCTATTAGAATAGTATTATTAAGAAAAAATTAACATCAGCATTTTGATTGAAATGGTTAACAATATTAACAATTTAGATCGACTAATGACATTATAAAAATAGAGGGACCAAAATATGTCAAAACTTAAAATATATAGATTAAAACGCAAATTTTAACATAATTTAGGGATCGAAACTAAAATTTAACAATCGTTTTATAATGCAAAATAAAAAAGCAACACAAACCTAATAAAAATAGAAACGGCTCATTAGTCTCTAAAATTATCAGAACATTCAAATTATGCATAATCATGCAATATTTTAATTATATTAAATAATTGTCAATTAAAATATCATTTTATATTTTTAATATTTTATGAAAATAAATTTGAAATTAAATTAAGATAAATTAGAAAAAGATGAGATAAGTTGAGATTAAAAAATATAACATGATAGAATTAAAACAGACACAACGGTTAATTTGTGGGTCAATTCCTTTATAATATAATTTTATAGTAATAAAACAGATCTATCTGTATGCAATTAGACGAAAGAGGTATATGTATTCATCTGTATTTGTAGAATGGGTGTGATTTTTGTTTCAATGGGTTGAAAGAATCCAATTGTTGTTAAATGAAATAAAGAAACACGTAATAGGTGATGAAATTGGTGAAAGTGGATGAGTTGAAGATGTCATGAAATTTATTGCTTAAATTGAAGTTAATTTTTGGTGGAATTGTTCGTTTCTTCAAAGGTGCTGTTGGTGGGATGGATGTGCTTATTGTTCTTGTTCTACCTGGAAAGGTGCTTTTTGGGCTTTTTTATATATATATATACCTTGCCAAGGTATTCAGTTGCCTTTCAGAGTTTGAAATGTATTTCAATGGCAGTATAGGGTTTGGAAATGAAACTGCAGAGGAGAGTAGGAAATGATCCCTTTTTTTGTCATTAAAAGTATTTTTTTACTTGGTTTTCAATTTTACTAATTAATATTTTTTTTACAAATTATTTTCTTCAAAAATCATATTTTATTATCATTTCAATTATATAAAAGTCACTTCAGTAGTTATGCGTTAAAATTACACCATATGTCACTATTTCATTTGTTCCAACTATTACATTTTGAGCCAAAATATATAATAAAAGTAAATTTTATAGATGATTACTGGCAAAAAAAAAACCTTTAATAGTCAATTCAGGAATCAAAGAATGATTTAGGAACCATTTTTATGATACCCCACATTAGATTTAAATGCGTGATATCACATTATATTGCCGGAGTAACTTAGGCTATCTCAATTCATTTTATCAAATAATTTAGCATTCAATCATAATAATTCCCATACATTTAGAACTATAACATAAACATGATCAAACAATCATAATAATTCCCATACGTTTAGAACTATAACATAAACATGATTAGACAATGTTAAGTGATCTCATTTAAAGTGTTTCAAGGTTAAACAGAAACAAATAAGCAGCTATGATTCGAATTCGAACTCAATGTGTCAAATTCAACATTGTCAAATTCATGTCTCAAGACATAGCTCCCATGTTACAAATCCTTAACTTCAATGTTTGGATGTCTCGAGACAAAGGGGTTCTTGTCTCAAGACCTAAAACGAGACAATTATTTTAGGTTCCATATTTAGTAGTCTCGAGACAAAGTATTGATTGTTTCAAGACACGTCAATGCACATTTTAAACTTGTTCATGGGTTAAACTATCCACTCAAGCCCAAAGGCCTACTTAAAATTTAGATAAGCCCAAAAAATTAACTTGGACAAAAAAATTAAACCCATTTAAAGTATAAGTCAAACTTGAGCTTGAACAATAAAAGCCCAAGCTTAACTCATTTTTTAAGTTTATAATATTTTATTTTTACATATTATATAATTTATAACACATAAAAATTAAATCTATAATAATATATAATACTACTATAATGTAAACATTAAAAAATTTAAAATGACCATATGTAAAATTATTAAATATTAAAATAAATATAAATATAAATATAAATATTTTTTACATCTTAAAAAACAATATGGATGGATTTAAAATAAACTTGACTTAGCCATCTACAAATATAAGTGTATTTGGCCAAAATTTTAGACTTATATTCTAAGTTGAGCCGGACTTGAGCAAGCATATGCTATATTAATATCATGTTTAATCTCGACCCGAAACTAACCCGACCCATGAACACCTCCAGTTCGTCTCGAGACATGTTCAAGACCATTGCTCAAAAATACTTGAAATGATCAATTTGTTCTGTGTCTGGAGACCAAATGATAAAATGTCAAAAGTGCAATATAAGCATGCAAAATAATGTCTTAACGCTACTTAATTCACACCAAAACTTCACCAAACCAATGCACACCTATTTGACAAGTAAAACTACATTCAAAAACCTTAAATCATGACATTCATTGCATCATACTTAATCTATTTGAATCAACTATCAACTTTTGCAAAATTAGTCATTAACCATACGATATGTACTACTAAAATCATCCAAAACATCCAAGACATGTTCAAAACGTCATTAAGACTCCACAATACTTCTTAATGACCTAGATACATGTTGTATGTAACCTATCAAGACCAGACGATATGTAATACTAAAATCATCCAAAACATCTAAGCCATGTTCAAAACGTCACTAAAACTCCACAATACTTCTTAATGACCTAGATACATGTTGTATATGACCAATCAAGGTAAGAACATTACTAAAGATTGACAGTTGGTGTCTTGAATGCTGTTAGGCTCATGATCACTTCAAGAACCTAAATTAAGCCTGCACAAGGAAACAAATAATTCGCTCACTGGGTATTGTATACTCATTGATACTAACGTAATTTAAATTCAATCATAAAAACATTAAACTTATAAATATGCTACTAATACTTTATTGCAAATCATTAAATCATTTCTACCATCTAGCATTTTATCAACATCATGATATCATATTCCTACGCCAATCTCATTATCAGAATCATTTCATATTCATTATCTGCATGACCAATTTCACATATCATATTTAAATTTAAGATGACATTTGATTACCAGAATCAAAATAACATTGCATTATCAAAATCAGAATTACATGTCATTATTTACTTTTAGCCCCTATTAACAAGATGTAAACATAAGTACAAGTACATGGATTAATCTTCTAACACTCAATAAGCACCGAAGTGTTGCTCAAGCATAAATGCACCGATCCCCCTAACACTCCATAGAATGAATCCCACCAAGACGCCAGAATGGATCACACCGAAGTGTCAGAATGAATCGCATTAAAGTGACCAAATGCTCCCACCAACAACATATACGAATCTTATGGAATGCCAACTATACCCTAATCATGTTTAGCATCATTTAATAGCGCGATTTAATAATCTCATAATATCATTACACGTAATAATCACAGTTTCAACTTGTTTTATCAAATTATACAAATATCAATTTCTCAATATCACTTTCTATTATTATTATACCAGAACAAAACATTTCACATGCTCCTCATCACAATACCATTGCAAAATCATATCACAGAGCTATTTGTATATATACACCCGATGAAATTACCAAATGAATCAAAATTCAACAAGACGTAATCAAACATATCCGAATTATCATTTATAACTAACAATTCAATCTCAACATCATAACATCATAATTCACGTTCAATCTTTACATCTATCTCAAACATTTTTTTAATCTAATGACCCTCATTAATGCATGGGAAAATTAATGGCAATGAATGGTTTAGATCACTTTACTCCACTAACACAAAATAATTCTTGATTTAATTACTACATAAGGCCATGTCAATTTCTCTCTTGAGTCTCTCTACATTTATGCCATCAATTTCACAACCCCAACAATTTAGCCACTCTACTATTTTATTTCTAAATTAATTACTAATATTTCTATTTTCTAATTTCCGTACTTCATAACTATTTGATTAAAATTTTTAGACAACCCGATATAATAAATTCAATCCTTAAACCAACTTTTCCAACACCGACAGAAAATTGGATCATTACAATTTTACTAATAAAGTCTCTCTCTCTCTCTCTCTCTCTTTATACACACACAGAGGGACAAATCCAAAAAATACTTTGGACAACCCCTTTAGGTTGCTCCTTAAAGAGTCAGCCTTTGATAATCATCATGTCATATATTACCTACATTGCTTTGGGGAAATCAACATACATAGAATTGTAGGGATATAAAAGATAAACATCTTATTTGAAAATGATTTATAATTGAATCATAAATAGTTTTTAAGATGTATCAAATAAATTATTTTAATATATCATTTGCCACATGCAAAAAAATTATCACGCGATAAGTTTTATAAAATAATAAGGTAAAAGAATATATTATAAGCAATAAGACAAATGTAAACTCAAGTTCTCTTTCTAAAAACTTTTAAATCCTAGCACCTGTTTGGCATAATGGGTTGCCAGGTCAATTGCCACCCATCTTTTCTTCTATGGTTGCACAAATCAACACTTCCTCTTTGGATGCTCTGGGCCACCCCATCCTCAAGACTGACACTTAAAAGTGAGTGTTCTTAAAGTTTCGGACCCAAAACCTCTTACCTACTCATACGAGGTTTCTTCGCAACTCTAATACCATTTGATTTTTTTCCTCAAAAACACATTTGGTACCCTTAAAGTTTGGCTCTTTTAGCAACGCTACCATTATCACACACAAATTGATATTGTCCTCTTTGAATGCGCAACCATTAAGGCTTTGTCACCCTTAAAAAGGGGCAACTACCACATGTTTCAAACTCAAGACCTCGTATTTAGTTTTCATCGCAACTCTGGTACCATTTAATAGCCTTAAATTTTGGGCACTTCTGGCAATTTCTATAAACCTATCTGATCATTTCCTAGATAGTTGCTTCAAGATTCCTAATTCTGGGTTATCATGCACACAATATTTCTAATGTTGACTTAAAAGCTTAAAAGAGGACTAAGTGCAGTCCAATATCACAGCATTTACCATAGGTTTATAGACAAAATCATAAATGATTCCAAAATGATAGCTAGAACTAGATTTAGCCATACTGCATACATAGTGAAACTATTAAGTAAAGTACCTTCCAAGCTTCAAGCATGCTTGTTCAAGGACCGGCGGCTTCATCGACCCACTCGCTTCGCGTAGATAACGCCTGAGGCTAACTATGGCATAACCTCGAGTATTGATTGCACTTAAACAGCGGACCGCATCCTCGTCCCCGGTGGCAGCAGCCTCCACTTGTAATCGACGGTTTCTAAGTTGATCAAAAACCAAATCGGACGCCTTGGATCTTTCCAGATCTTGAATCCGGCCCCTCCAAATCCTATCCACCGCATCCAAGTACTTGCCGCCGCACGTGTCAGTATCTCCGGGCAAGTACTTGACGGTGCATTCCAATGCGACGGCGCAGTAGGCTTCCTTCATGGAATCGGGAATCGGGAGCCCTTGGTTGCTGTCAATGCACCCGATCTTCTCCAAAGCGTCGAGTGTTTTCTCCGAAACGTCACCAGCGTTGACTTCGGTTCGCATGGTACGGAGGAGCACGGCTTTTTTCAACTGAGGCCTGGGCTTCAATGGCGGGAAAGCGTCAATAACTTTCTTTACATGCATATCGTCGGGTGAGTACCTGACAAGGAATTCAATAATGCAACCGCAGATATATGGATCTAGTTCTTGATCCATTGAGATTGAAATCGAAAACCCTAAATTTTCGACAGTGTTTGTTTTCCTTTTTGAAGAGAAAATGGGGAGTCCACACACTGAGTGATCCCTTGTTTTAGAGCCACTTTCTGATTTTCCAATTTATATGTAATTTGAAATTAGAAAAACTATCCGCCCATATTTATATTTAAATTTTACTAAAAATATTTGTATCTTATTTTTAAAAATATTTTTTATATTTAATTTTGAAAATTAAAAAAATATTAGTTAAATGAAAATAAATAAAAAATTATTTCTAAAAACTAAAATATGAGAAGAATTTAAGTGCACTTTTTTTAATTATTGAATTTTTATTTATTTTTACTACACAAATGAAACATTTATTAACCACATATTTCAATAAAAGAAATTAGCATATCTAAGTTGTGACGAAGAACCACGTCGTTACAACGCGAATGAGGACATTCCGACGTGGTGATGTATTCTCCACATAAAGTAGGGTTTTTCTTCCAATTAAACTCTGTTAACTTTTACAGTTAAAGTCTGATTACTCCAGCGATATTTTAAGTTTATTTTCTCCATATTGTATTATCGTTTGTTTACTCATTTAGTAAAAAGTCAAAATCTCTTTTTGTCTATATCTTTTTATCCTTTTCAAGGGAGTTTTTCACGTAAATATTTGTGTATTCAATTTTCTTTACTTTTCGATTTTTTTATTTATATAAGTCGATTCCAATAAAAATAAATGCATTTGTGACAAATGATTGCAAATGATTTAAATTGATAAATTTTTATGGTCTATACATTTCAAAATTTTCTATTATGCACATCATAAAATTCAATAAACTTTCAAAATATATATTTTTTATATACATAAGAAAATATATACTAACCCGTCAAAAGTGCGGAAGAAATTTCTTTTAAAAGGTTTGTATTTTTTTTTCTCTAAAATGTTAATATGTTTGCACAGGTAATTTCTGAAATAATAATAATAATTTTTAATTTAAGCATAAAAGTTTTTATTCGTTTTTATTTTGATTTTTCGTGTTTTTAGAGTGCAGTTTGTGATTTTGACACGGTCTGGCACATGGCCGTGTGGCAGTTCTTGTGGCTCACACGGTTGTGTATCCAGCCCGTGTGGAATGACCCAGCCTGTGTGACCCCTAAAACTTGCTCCGATTTTTCGATTTTCGCTCGTTTTGCTCTCAAATGCACTCCTAAGTATAGAAACATGAATTTAAAGGACTAGGAGCATAAAATTCACAATTAAACCTCGAATAATCACCCAAAAACGTATTAAGAACAGGATTAAAACATGTCATCATTTGGTCACTCATGATTAAATTGACAACGAAATAATGTGATATTTTTTAAATGGTAGAATAACACATTTAATCTTCAACACTTACGTATTCTTATTAATTTGACCCCAATCCTACCTAATTCAATAAATTTATCACTTCCCATTTGCAAATTTTATAAATTTGATCATTAAACTCTTTAAAATGGTTTGAAGAAAGAAAATCAAAAATCAGATTACTGTTTTCTGGTTTCAAAGAACACCCGAAAATTAGATGACAATTAGATATCAAGAGTAGAAAAAAAAACCCTGAAATAAACAATGAGAGAAGAATTTAAGGGAATTACCGAGATTAAAAGAAAAACCGACCTCTGTTTTGTGTCAAACTTGGGGTTTCTTTCTCTTTACTTTTAGCTTTGGATTACCCTTTCTGTATTTGCTTTTTATGTTTCTGATGTTGTATGTTGGGTTAATTTGAACGAATTGGTTTCCTCAAGTAGGAAAGCTAATTATCAACAAAAAAGTCTTTACTATCTCCATTACACTGTCTAGAATAGAGTCTGATTGTGGTTTTGGAAAGACTAAGTAGTAAAATGGAAACGTTGACCGCTTCTTGCGGTTAGTGTTGTCTTAGTATTTTGATGTTAAATTTACTACATATACGTATATCCCTTGCTTGAGGACATTCGATAATGAACTTTGTAAAAAAGATTGGATGATTGGTATTTATATAGTAAAATCATCTTATTTTTATGTTGTTTTGCTTGTGATTTAATCAATCAAGTGAGAAGCAAGTCATGGAATATAAGTATGTTAATGGAAGAGATGATGATCGTGCTAGCCACCAAGTGGAAAGAAAAGGCGGCTTATAGCGACTCAAGTTGAGTTTCTTGATAGGAGCTTTGAGGTTGAAAATAAACTTGAATCAGACAGTAAGTTGCGACTAGCAAAAGATCTTGTCCTATAACCTTGACAGGTAGCTATATGATTCCAAAATTAGCGTGCTCAATCCAATACCTCAAATTTAAAAACTCAAAACATTAGTTAGGATCAAGTTGATGGAATTCGCAAATGTGATGTTTAAATTGATTGAATTATTAAGAATTAATATTAAATCGATAGAATATGTAAATATTGAGAACTAAATTTGTTATTATACCAGTTTAGAAAAAGGGCATGCCATTATTTTTCTTATCAATGCAACGAGTGACCAAGACAAAGAATAAATACAAACATTAATAGTTAAATTGAAAATTTTTAAAATTGAGTGACCAAAATAAAAATACGAGTATAATTGAATGAACATTTGTATTAATGACCCAGTAAACCACTACATTTATTTTAATAATATTTTGCTTTTTTTAGATTTTCATAATTTCTTTTATACTAATAACGAGATCAATATTAACTGAACTAAAATTTAGTTCATCATCATGGACATTTTCTATATAGATAGTTATATAGATTTTGGTACGAATTATAAAAAAAACCTTAGGAAGCTCAGCAGCACAGCTAACATCTGAAATCAGACGACTATGATGACCCTAACCATCAAGGCAGCGCAATACTCATCACAGCTCCTATATTGCACCAGCCGGGAATCGAACCCGGGTCTGTACCGTGGCAGGGTACTATTCTACCACTAGACCACTGGTGCTTCATGCCCAAAATATAATAAATATTATATTTGTTCTTTCTTTTAATAAAGGTATTTTAGCCCAATTAAACCTCTTAGATAAAGCTATTTTTAAATACTTTAAGCCAATCTAAGATTTATTTTCAGAATGTGATGCAGTTTAAACCACACTGGTATCATGCATGTTGGTATCAAAGTGCATATATCTCGATCAGTACCCAATTAGATCTCAACTCAAACAATCATAACTTTAAATATTTGTACTTCACATATTTAGAATTTAGTATTCTTGCTTTTATTTTCAATAATTTAATCCTTTTACTTTTTGGACTTAAAAATCCACTTTCAATTTATTTAAAACTATGCAACATTTTAATTGAAAATTTAACATTATAAAAATATAAAGACCGTTAGAAATTAATATATAAAGATTAAATTTCAAATTTAAGCATTTTAGAAAGGACTGAAATTGAAAATTATCCATTTTATAAAATGAGAAAAAGAAAGGAAGTTGGTGGGTGTAACAACCCGATTCTGGGCCTAGTCTGAACAGTGGTTTTGGAACCACAAATCTGACAAGGGAAAATATAATTATCATTATATTTTAATGGTCTACAATTTCACGGAAAAATTTCTTAAAAATTTTGTTCGAAAATTTCGACGTTTGGGCACTCAATTTAGTCAAAAGGACTAAATTGTAAAAAG
>JABFAF010276641.1:0-23328 GCA_013677275.1 Gossypium schwendimanii
TTAGGCTTATGTCAAGTTTGTGGATATGATTGATGTTTATGATTATGCTTGTACTATGCATATGAAACGATAAGAAAAGGAAATGAAACAGTAAGTATGTAATTGGGATGTGTTATGATGTTATAAAAGGTTTAATGTGATAAATGATGTAATTGTATATGAGCAAATTGTTTATGCTATGGATGAATCTACCTATGTCATGGATAAATACACTAAATCGAGAATTAATAATGTTGTTTAGGCTTATGTTAAGTATTGAGAGCGGAATGGAAAGCATGTAAATAAAAAGATATATAATCTTATGAAAAGGTTGATGACTATATATTATGTCTCATGAAATCCTATCATGTTATGAATGGTCAATAAATATACGACATTAATGGACTTATTCATTTGTAAGTTGATGATTATGGTTTGATAATTCTTGAGGCATTGGTATAGGTTTATATTTAACCTATAATGTTCATTATTGAAATGGAATACTATGTTTAAGTTTATACGAACTTACTAAGCATTCATTGCTTTCGTAGTTATTTTCCTTTACTTTACAGATTATCAGAAGTTTCGATTGGGTTGGAAGCTAGTCAGAGATCCATCACACTATCCATCGAATTTATCGGTATATTTTGATGCTTTGGTCGTGGTTATAATGGCATATATAGGTGGACTATGTCTAATGTTTAGTTGATGATATTGGCATGTAATATTCCTATGAATTTGTGAAACTTATGTTGTTTTGATGCCTTGATGGTTAGTGTGCTATTGGCACTTTGATGCTTAATGGTTGGTGTTTATATGATCAAATTGATGCATGGTTTTTATGGCTAAAGTGGTAAGTGTTAACATGTTTGTAACGCCCCGAAATTTGGGACTAAAAGTATTGGGCCTTGAGTAAGGGAATGGTTAGGAAACTGTGCATAAAAGTATATTTGCTTTAGTGGTTAAGGGTCCTGAGAGGAGTTGGAAAAGTCCTGGGTTCAAACCTGGGCTTTAGTAAAAATTTTGGTTTTAAGTGGATAAAACCCTAGATGCTTGGATGTTGCCCTTTTAAATTATTTTGTTAAAAAAATATCATAAAGAAGCTTGTGGTCTAGTGGTTGTTGCGTCATTAAGGTTATAATGGAACTTGGGTTCAAGTCTTTGCTCTTACAATTTTTTTTGGTTTTTCTTTTAAAGGAACCTAGATTTTGGCTTTTAGACCTTTTAATTAATTGAAGATAGAATGTGACACAAAAGAGCTTGTGGCAAGGAGGCAAGTGATGTGTTGAGCTATTGAGGGGGGCTTGGGTTCGAATCCAATTGCAAGCAAAAAGGATATTTATTTTGCTAGCATTAGGCGACAGGAGTTTGAGGTGGTTTCGAACTCTGTTGGTTGAGAGTATGAATGGGTCTTGTAGGGTGTTATGGAGGATATCAAGGAGGGATAAGGGGAGAGATTTTAGGAGAAGGTTAAGGAATTCAATTTAGGGAGTATTGTAGCCGATTGGGAGACTTGTTTGTGCGATTCGGCTAAGGGGGTATTTGGGCTTGCATTTTCGGCAATTTGTGAGTGAATAGGTGCCAAATTTACTCTCTGTCATTCGGGGATTTTTGTTCTTTTTGGCGATTCTGGCTTCTTTTATCCCTAGCGCCATTTCTGCAAGTTACCTTTCGTGCTCTTTTAGGATTTGATTAGTGTAAGTTTTAGTGCTGAAATCCCTATTCTCAACTTCCTTTCTTCTACTTTTTGCCGAATCACACTATTTTTCCTCTTACTCCTTTGTGACTGATTCTCCCCTCCTTACCTCTTCACTTAGTTTTCGTTTAGTGGTTCTTTTCTGGTAATCGTGAGTACAATCATTTTTGGTTAGTGTTTTTAGATCTTTTGCATGTTATCTCTGTTTTAAGCTGAATACTTCTCCATCCTCACTTCTTGGGGTTCGTGTCTGTTGGGCATCTGGGCTTTGACAAGTGGCCGACTGCTTTATTGTTCTACCATTCCTATCAGTTGATTTGGTGTGCTCAAATCCTACTTTCGATATTAAATCATTTTGGGGGTAAGTGGTGTTAGCCGAATACTCTATGAATTACTATTTGGGACTTTAAGCCATACTCTTGAAAATAGTTTTACCTAATATGGTTTGTTGCCTGAGCAGATGATCATCGAGATTGATCCTTAGTCAGCGTTAAGAGCAATAAAGCCTTTTTCGCTCATTTAGGGTAAGGGTAAAGGGTTGGTCTGGGATTGTATGTTTAGGAATCCTAATGTTTGGAGGACTAACATTATGATTTGATGGAAATAGGCTTTGGAGCACATGGACGATTCGTACGTTTTGCAATCAGGTGTGTATTTGTACACAGTAAATCATTACTATCGTAAAGCTGAAAAAGTGTCTGTAATCACATTGTCTCTTTTGTGAATCGACAAAATCTGAAAAGCCAAAAAGCTAAAAATACGGCGATTGAGGCCACATGGGCGTGCGAACGATCGTGTGGTGAATCGAGCCCACAAAACATGGTGTTAGACTGTAGAGGCCACTACGAGCATTCTTGTGCTCCTAGGTCGTTATGGGCCTCATTGGGCTGAAATGGGTCTTGTGAGCCCAATGGGCTCGTGAGCCCCACACGGATAAAATCCACGTTAAGTGATAAATACTAGACTGGGCAATGTAGTTTGCATAGTCGTGACTGAATTTGGGCTAACTGGCCACACGAGCATGTGGGCCCACCTAGTCCTTGGGCCCAATTGTACCGTTGTGCCCATTTAAGTTATCTGTGTCGCTTGAGCCAACTGTAAGCCTTTGAAAAGGTTGTTAAATGACTGAAATACCCTCAAAGGGTAAAATAACCAAAATACCCTTAGGGGGTAAAATTATCGTTTTACCCTTAACTGATGAAATGACCGTTACACCCCTAGTGGTAGGTTGACTGATGTATGTATGAAACTTATATGACTGATACTGAGCATGACATCCTACATTCACGTACGTTACTATGGCATGTCATCCTGTATGGGGCTGGGTTAATATTGACGGAAGAAGTGTATGGCTTGTAGCCGTTCTATTCAAGGTTTATTGCCTTTCTGCTTATGGCTTTTAGCCGTTCTGTCTATGGTGCTGAGCCGTTCTATAGACTTAGTGCCGCAACTGGTGTTAAGCTTGGTGTGTTGGCTGGGTGGGTCAATTTTATCCCCACATGGTGTGTTGGTTGGTACGGGTGGTGTATTGGTTGGATTGGGCTGGATTTTTGTCTGCATATGTGCATCTGATACTATCCCTGTGGTGGGCTCAGGCCCAGTTTGTTAATGGGCTAAGTCTCACCTGATACTATCCCTGTGGTGGACTCAGGCCCAGTCTGTTTCTGCATACTATATATTTGACCATTTGTATTATAAGGGATTACACACTGAGTTTTCGCAAACTCACCCTTCTGTCTAATTGTGCAGGTAACCCCCAGCCTTAGGTGATTTGGAGCCGCGAGAGACTCGGAGGTGGCCACACAACCGCTGACGCTCTGCCATAGACTTTTTATTTGAATTTTATATTTTGGATTTTAATTCTGTTATAAGGCCTTTGAGGGATTAAATTTTTAAAAGGGCTTTAGTTTTCCTTATTTAAAACTACTAAACACGAAATTTCAAATTTAACAACTATTTTCCAAAAACACTTAAAAGCAGACGTTTCTACATTTCAAACTTTAGTAGCTTCAGTGATTATCAATGCCAGACATTAAGTAAACGTTTTTGACTAGATGATTTACTAAACTCAAGCAAAAGGATTTAAACGTAGAAATGAACTATTAACAACAAACTTAATTTTTGATCGATGCTTTGATGTGACATGCCAAATTCAGCCATAACGTTTGGGCCAGGTTTAGGGTGTTACAATGTTTGCAAAATGATAATTTAGGGAATGATTTGATATGGAATTTAGTCAAGTATAATTTATTGAATTATGACCCATTTGGTATGTTTGATTGTGAATTTGGCTTATGGTCAATTATTGTATAACTTGATATGAAATTAAGCTATATATATATGGATGAGTTATGGTCATATATATATTTAAGTTAGGTATATGTGTATTTGGGATGCATGTAAATAATGATTTAAATGATAAGTTATATTGACATGGTATAAGCCAAGTATGGTATGCTTAAACATGCACATGTTTAGGATGTTTGGACTGACCATGTTTGGTATGTTTATATAAGTCTAAGTGGAGTTATGCTTTCAGGTAAATATGAACTAATTGTAATAGTATAAATGTTGTCAATCTATGATGAGTTTTGAAATGGCAAAGAAATTAAGTGTTAATGAATGGAATATTTTAAGTACATATATATGTTTAGATAAATTATATGTTTGCATTTGAGGTGCCTATAAGGCATATTGGTTGTAAGGATAAATGACCTAATGAATTGGCTTTAATATGCATGCTTTGGTATGTTTGAAAGCTTGATTATATGTGCAAATGTCTTGTAGATGTGAGCTTGAAATTGGTGAAAGGAATGGCTTGAATTGGCCTATTTCTTGTCCACACTACCTAAGAAACGGGCGTGTGTCTCAACCGTGTGTGACACACGGACATGTGACACGGTTGTGTATCCCCTATAGGTTTTTAAAGGTTGCATTTCGAGAGTTACATGGCCAAGGACACGGGTGTACGGCTTGGCTGTGTGACCAACGTCAGAGAGTTACATGGGCTGGGACACGGCTGTGTGTACCTACATACATGGCCTGAGACACGGACGTATGTCTCAATCCTGTGAGTCAGATGGCCTGCTCACATGGCTGTGTGACCCTTATAGTGTGAATTTTTCTATTTTTTTCCAAGAAGTTTTAAGTGTTTCCGATTTAGTCCCGGATCGTTTCTAAAGAGTTTTTAAGGCCTCGAGGGCTCGAAAAAGGGACGTTATGTATGTGTTTGATTGGATTTTGAATTGATTATGAAAAGTTAGAAATTAATGATTTGAGTTATGTTTTTACGGTAATGCTTTATAACCCTATTTCGACGATAGCTACGGGTTAGGGGTGATCATGACTTTGTTGAGCTATCGATAATCAATACATAATCATATAGGCCCGTCCTTTTTGTTAACAAATAACACTGGAGCATCCCAAGGAGAAAAACTAGGTCAATTAAAACCCTATCTGTCAACTCTTGCAACTGCGCTTTCAACTCTATCAATTCAGTAAGTGTCATTCTGTTAGGAGCTATAGATATCAGAGATGTTCCTGGCACTAACTCAATAGCAAACTCAACCTCGCTGATCGGCGGTAAACCTGGTAACTCCTCTAGAAACACATATGAATACTCACATACCACTGGAACCGATTCTAGCTTCAACTCAGAAACTCTAGATTCAAATATGTAGCAAGATACGCTTCACACCCTTTTCTAACATACATATGTGTTGACATAGCTGATATAACATTAGATTCACTATCCAGCCTATCCGATTCAATTCAAAACTTTTCATCGTTTTAACATTTCAACACAAAATACTTTCGTCTACAATTCACAACAGCATCATGCAGAGTTTAGCAGTTCATACCTAGAATCACGTCAAACTCATCAAAGGGTAATAATATCAAATCAACTAGAAAGTTGCAACACCAAATCATCAAGGACAATTTTTACAAACTTTATCAACTAACACATACGAATCTAGGGGGTTTGTTACTTTAACAACAAATTCAATACACTCAAAAACCAATTTCTTATCTGACACTAAAGTCGTGCATACATATGAATGTGCTGACCTCGGGTTAATCAATGCAATAACATCAGTATTAAAGATAGAAAATGTACTAGTGATAACATCTGGCACTGAAGCTTCTTCTCGAGCATGGATCACATAAGTTCTAGCCAGCATTCATGACTCGAATCTCATAGCAGAGTCTTTTGTCCCACTAAAACTATTTCTCACATTTCTAGTGTTCCGTGGCGGTCTACCTCTCACAGCAGTGTTGCTCGGTCGAACAGTCTGAGCTTGTTCTTTGTTAGACCTTTCCAGGTAATCTCTGGTAAAATGTTCATACGAACCACATTTAAAACATGCCCATCTATCATTTTGCAATCACTGAAGTGTCAACATCCACATTGTTGACATTCAGGCTTGCTGCTCCTAACACTGCCTACGCTCGCTAAAGACATAACCTGAGGTTTGAACTTATATGTTGTTTTCCCCTATCTTTGCTCGAATAACCAACTGAAGTTGACAAACAACCGTGATATTTGTTCGACTTCTTCGACGGCGATTGATATGACCTTCCCACTGATCTCTTTCCTGAATCTCGAGCTTTATAATTGACTTTTCTCTTTGCTTTATTCAGTTCTTTAACTTTGTGCGCTCTGTCAACTAGAACAATAAATTCTTTTAGTTCGAGGATCCCGACTAATAGCTCGATATCTTCATTTAACCCGTCTTCAAATTGTTTGTACATAGCGACCTTTGTCAGTATACATTCTTGGGCATACTTGCTCAATCAAACAAATTCCATCTCATACTTTGATATTGTCATCCGACCCTATTTCAGCTCAAGAAACTCATTACATTTCTTGTCAAGAAATCTCAGGCTGACATACTTCTTTTGAAATTCTATTTGGAGGAACTCCTAATCTACTCGATCTTTCAGAACAACTGAAATTAGGGTATTCCACTACTGATAAGTTGAATATTTCAATAATGATACATCACATTTTACACATTCTGTAGGTGTACATAAAAATTCATCAAAAACTTTGATTGTATTTTCTAACCAGAATTCACCTATTTTCGGATCATCATCAGACGTAGCTCTAAACTCTTTAGCCCCATATTTACGAATCTTATCAACTGAAGGCTTGCTAACTCGTATTGGTTCCAAACCTTGAGGAACTACGGACACTAGTTAGGGAACATGTAAGGGTAGAGGTCGATGAGCCATAGGGTTTAGTCGTACGAACTCGATAAACCACTCATTCATCGTCTAGAAGAGGGATTCCTTAGCCTTTCCTCCTTGACCCTCAGATATGGGACTACTACCACTCAATGCTACATCGTGAATGGAGGCTTGTGCGTTACTTTCAGCCTCATCTAAATCGGCTCAGTTGGATGACATTATCTATAAGAAACCATAGTTCAAATTGAGTCAGGAGTTATCACACTATCATAGGTTATATAGTGGCATGTATTTCTAGACTTGTATATGCTACGTTCAGTCCATGAACCAACTAAATCGTAGCTCTGATACCATTAATAATAGGGTTACGAAGCATTACTGTAAAAACGTAACATTAAAACATAGATTTGCAAACTTTAATATAAACATACCATAATCCATTCATATACATGCATATCATCCCTTAATTGAGCCCTGAAGGCCTTAGAAACACTTTAGAAATGATTCGAGACTAAATCAGAAACATTTGGAACATTTAAGAAAAAGATAGAAAAATTGAGCTGTAGGGGTCATACGGCCGTGTGACTCACATGGCTGAAGCACACGCCCATGTCTCAGGCTGTGTAACAATTAAAATAGGAACATATAACTGAGTCTCAGCCCATGTCCGTGTCCGTGTAACTCTCTGAGTTAGGTCATACGGCCAAGCCACATGCCAATGTACCAGGCTGTGTAACACTCGAGATGGCCCCACATTCCTGTGTGCTAGGGCGTGTAACTACCTGACTTGTAACCTTCAAAACCTACAAGGGACACATGGTTGCTTAGGCTGTGTCGACATGAAATTGGCCAAAACCAAGCCATTTCCATCACCCATTTCAAACATGTACCTACAAGCAACTTACACATATGATCAAGGCACCAAAACATACCAAAACTATAACACCCCTATCTAGTATCCATCATTGGATTAGGGCTATAGAGTATTACCGAAGTTTAACATCATATAACGAACATTTTATTATTACAAACAAACCACAATATAAATCATAGTAATACCAATAAAAATGATACATATAATCCCTTTTACGAGCCCTCGAGGCCCTAAAAAGTCATTAGAAATGAATCGGGATTAAATTGGAAACATATGAAATTTTTTAAAAAAAGTTAAAAATTTTCAAACTACGAAGGTCACACGGCCATGTGACTCACACGGCCAAGAGACATGGGCATGTCTTAGGCTGTGTGGACATTCAAAATAGGGACACACGGTTGTGTCCCAGCCTGTGTCCATGCCCTTGTAACTCACTGACTTGGGTCACATGGCCAAGCCACATGCCCGTGTGATAAGCCGTGTACCTTCGAAATAACCTCACACGCTCGTGTGTGAGGCCGTGTGCTAGGCCGTGTAATAGCCTAACTTGCAACCTTATGAAAGATACAAGGAACACAAAACTGAGACACACGCCCGTGTTTCTGTCTGTGTAGATGAAAAATAGGTAATTTTCAATCCATTTTTCTCACCCAAATTCTTACAACTTGCACAAGCCATATGTATCTATAATCAAACATTCAAAACATACCTAACATAAGCAAATTCAAGCTTAAATATTATAGGAATAAACCATTCAATCAATAGGCCAAAATGGCACCTCAATTTCAACAATTGGTCTTGCCTAAACACCTATTGAATTCATTCATCATTTAAACTACCAATTGAACAATTTCAATATCACATTTGCCATGATATTCATATCCCAAATATAAGCACAACAAACTCCATTTTGGGCCATTTCCACATCTATCATTCACCTTACCATATTGGCCTGAAACCGACTACATTCAAGCTACCAAATCTAACCATTAACCACATAATGTACTACCTCATTCCATGCCAAACAACATTTCATAATAGACCATTATAAACATCATTTCTTTTCCATCATTTTAACCACCACTACATCAAAATAACAATCACACATAAAACCATGTATATATTCATAATATCATACCAACTAGTTCATCACCCAAAATGACATATACACAAGCCACACATAACGACTAAATTCATCAAACAAGATACCTATACACGCCATAATAACAATGACTCTAAATTACAAAATCTACCGATTTAGCTGAGGGATAGTATGATGGATCTCTGACAAGCTTCCAACTCGAACGAGCCTTCGATTATCTAGAAACATAGGAGAAATCACACAAGTAAGCATATAATTCTTAGTAAGTTTGTAAATCATAAACAATACTTACCATTTCATTATAAAAACTTAAAGGCAATTGATGAACATATCCAACATTGCTTGGCACAAGCCTAAGAACCAACAACAATTCTCATTAGTGATTAGAACATAACTTAGTCAAATTCATTACACAACAAAGATCTTCCTTATACTTTCCATATAAACATTCATACTATTATGAACATACTAGAAATATTTAATCACTATCATCTCATACCTTTCTCATGCTTTCATGACATTATAAATCAAATCATATACCAATTCTACCCTCTTTGTATACCCGTTGAACCACTAGAATAATATTGGATACTCGGGAATCTTGCACACTATGTGCTAACACATAGTTAAAACCACCAATATCTCATATCTCATATAATTGCTCTCTCTCGAGCCATAAGTGGGTTTGTTCACACAAGCTATCAGTTAAGACGTAGCTACACGGTGCTGCTCACACAAGCTGTCAAGTAACCGTAACACATGCCAAAAACTCAGCCACCGGTAGGACGTACAAGACCAACACCTGAAACACGGTAACCCCTAATGACATGTCATTTGTATCCTATATATTCCTAAGGTTCAAATGGGATCCGAAAGTCATCGAAACTTTGTTAGACATTTTCGTATAGTCGTAATACCAAAAAATATAACATAAAATCATTTAAATCGAACATAATTCAATGCTAATTAAATATACAAACTTACCTCAAACACGAACGAAAAAATACGATCGATTAATCCAATAATTTTTCTTTTCCCCGATCTAAATCCATGCATTGTTTTTCTTGATCTATATTATCAAATTTAACAAATTCAGACTTCATTATATTCAATTTAATCCAAAAATCATGTTTTGGCAAAATTACACTTAACCCCTATAATTTTGAATTCATTTCAATTTAGTCATTAGCTCATAAAAATAGAAATTCATGCAATTTAGTACTAGCCCACTGTAGCCAAATATCACTTAAGCTCTTAGCAAGCCCTACATTTCAATTATTTCACATTTTCACCATGGACATTTTTCTATTTTTCAATTTAATCTCTAATTGACAAATTCATCAAAATTTCCTTTATAAAAGTTGTTCAACTATCATCAATCATTCTTTTTAATCCATCAAACAACAAAAAAAATTAACATACTTTCATGGTAAAACCCTAGATTTTTAATAATTTTGCAAATTAGTCCCCGAGCTAGTTAGATTAAGCTACGACTCCAAAAACTTAGAAATCATTAAAAATGGGACCAAAAATCACTTACATGCACTAGGAAGTGCTAGCCAAATGCTTGGATGTGCAAGAATGATGATTTTATTCCTTAGAAATTTGGCTAGGGGAAGACGGACAAGGTAATTTGGTTTTATTTTACTTATTTTGTTTATTTAATTATTAAATTACTTATATCACCTTACTTAATCCCATTAATGATGTCCAAACTTGTCCACTAATAATTTTAATTAACTATTTACAACATAAGGACTCATAATTTAATGTTATATAACTATTAAATACCTTTAGCTATTAGAACTCAACTTTTACACTTTACGCATTTTAATCCTTTTTACCAAATTAAGCATGAAAATGGTAAAATTTTGTAACGAAATTTTTATATGATGCTACTATCATGCTAGAGGCATTAAAATAATAATATAAAATTTTCAACATCAGATTTGTGGTCCCAAAACCACTGTTCCAATTTTACTAAAAAGACTTGTTACAACTTCCACCTTAAGAAATTTTTGTTCTCAAAAATCTTTCTAGAAAATAGATTCAGATATTATTTTATCATAACTTCCTCAGGTTCCCAGGTGGCCTCCTCTATCTCGTGACATTGGCAAAGAACCTTTACTAAAGCTATGATTTTGTTTCTTAACTCTTTAACCTCTCGTGCCAAAATGATCCCGACTCAGCATCCAACAATGATCTCGACCTCAAATGTGGTGATGTTTACCTTTTGTAATGGCATGTACCTAGTATGTGTTTGGTTTTAATGAATTTCGTATATGTGATGTAATTGAGTTAAGTATAATATTGGTTTGGTATATATAAGCATATGTTTGTGCTTGAAGCCATAATTAGGCATGTTGTTTTGAACCAAGGCTTGTTAGGTATATGTGAATTTAAGCTTGATATTAGGCAGATATAAGCGAGGCCAAATTGATTGATTTTGGCATGTTTAAAACTTTGATTTGAATGATGCATAGATGATAGGTTTTGATGGTATAACTTGTGGTACCAATGAGGGTACACTAGTTAGGCACCTAGGATGATTATTTTAACATGTTTTGAGTATGTTTGATCGTGTTTTGAATAGGTTAAACGAATGGTTTTTGAGTTGCTTAATGCCTAAGCAAGTAGGAAATGGTAAATTTGTTGTTTAAGGTACATTTTAGGTCCACATGGCCAGACACATGGGTTTATGACTTGGCCTTGTGAGACACACTGCTGGGCGAAACCGCCATCTGCCATCTGTTGAGTGCTTAGGGAACAAGCTAGCTAGCACACGGCCTGACACACAGGCCGTGTGACCCAGGTCAGAAATGTTACACGGATACAGATACGGGCTGGGACATGACCGTGTGTCCCTATTTCGAGAGTTACACGGCCTAAGACACGGGCGTGTGTCTCAGTCGTGTGAGTCACATGGCCTAGCCACAGCGCCGTGTGACCCCTGCAGTTGAATTTTTCTAACTTTTTCCTCAAATTTTCAAATGTTCCTAATTTAGTCCCGAATCATTTTTAAAGTGATTCTAAGGCCTCGAGGGCTTGAATAAGGGACGATATGCATGCTTAATGATGGATTATGTTGTGATTATTGAAATGTTTTGAAATGAATGATTTAGGTAATGTTTATTTGGTAATGCTCTGAAACCTTATTTTTACAACGGATACGTGTTAGTAGCGTTACAGCTGTAATTTGATTCTTAGAAAATGGTCAATTTGATGATTTTTAGGTTAATGGACTAGATTGCAACAACTATAAAAGTTTAAGGAAAATGTGTATTTAATGAAAAGTTAAGGGTCATATGCATTAAATGGAATGTGAAATGTGTATGAGATTAATATATTGTGTTTAATTATTATTTAGATCAAGATTTCAATCAGAGAGACAATAATTGAGGAAAAGGGAAAATAGTAGAATAGTCCCTGTGTATTGACCGAAATTAAACTGTAGGTAAGTCCATAGTATTTCAATATATAAATAAAGTTTTACTTATAACCTTATATTATTGTTCTATAGTTAATATGTTTATAGATAATTATTTTTGAATGCAGATACGTGCCCCTATTTGTCCTTCGATACCCCTAAATGCACATACATGCCCCTAGTAACACCCCGAATTTTGGGGCTAGAAGAAATAGGTTTTGAACAAGGGAACAGTTAGGATACTGCACATAAATATTTAGTTGTGCAAGGATGTGACACAAATTTTTTGTTTGCTTTATTGGATAAGTTATTTGGGTGTGTATGGGAGTGTTTGAGGAGCCTGGGTTCAAATCTTCACTTTTACAGAATTTTAAGTTCTGCTCTTAAATGAATCTGGACATTGGTATTTAGGCCTTATTAATATTAGTGTTGGTTTTATGGCACAAAAAGAGCTTGTGGTCTGGTGGCAAGGTGGCGTGTTGTGTAATTGTGAAGTTTGAGGTTCAAGTCCTAGGTTGTGCAATGGAATGTTTATTTTGCTGCTTGAATTGGGTAGGTGGTGGAGTTGGACTGAAACACAGCTAAGGGGACTTTGAATGGAATTTGAATGGAATGGTTGGGGGGAGTTGAGGAGAATTTGGTGGAGTGAATAAATGAGGGACGAGGGGAGTGATTTTAGGAGAAAATTAAGGAATTTGATTAGGGGGAGTGTGTGCCATTTGGGGTAATTCAACCCTTGAGAATTCGGCTAGGGGAAAAAGATTATTATTTTCGGCATTTGGAAGAACTTTTTGGGGAGTATCTACTGAATTTGGTCTTTAGGTACTAAAGATATTTGGTTTTTGGGTCAATTTCGTGTTTCACCTATTAGCTTTTGGTGCCAAATTTTGCCAACATTTGGGAAGTACCTCTCAGGTTTGTTCACTTTTCTTTTCTGCTCTTTTCTTCTCTTTTTCCCACTCCTCTTGTTGCCGAATCCTCCCTTCTCTCTATTTCCCTCTTCTCTTCTCTGCTGGCTGAATCTGTCTTCTCTTCTCTTCTTTTTCTTTCGCCGAATAACCTCTTTATTTTCATCAGTTTATCTCTATAAGGTATTTCTCCTTTTTACCTCCTAGCCGAATATCACCCACTCATTGTATCATTCTCTACGTTGATCTTTCTCTGCTGCTTCTTACCGTGCTTGTGCTGCAGGTTTTCGACTATCGGTAAGTGGTTATACTCCTCACTTGAGTAAACCTATTCTTTTTTTTTCTTTTTCTCAAAACTAAATACTCTTCTTCTTTAGGCTTTGATTGTGTATGGTTGACTCTTTCCTCGTATGGTGTTACTTGTTGTGGTCTTAGGGTTTCCTTCGAGAAGTGGTGGTTTGTAAGTGATTTGAAATAGTCGCAACCTTTGTGCTCAACGTTCAATCAAGGTAAGGATGGTGTTTTGGATTAAGTCTAATAAGAGGGCATTTTACCCTAGTAATTAATGGACTAACTTTGGGTCATGTTTGCTTCTAGGTGGGCGTACATGGAGATTTGCGCTCTTCTCGTAAACAGATGTGTAATCACCCCATTGCAACCGTAGTTCGGTGAAGAGCCGAAAAGTCGTAAACATGACGTTTGAGACCATAAGGGCATGCGATCGCTCGAGTGGTAAACCCAACTTGTGATTTGTGGGCAGATGATCGAAATACCCCCGAAGGGTAAAATGATCGAAATACCCTCGAAGGGTAAAATATCGAAATACCCCTAAAAGGGCAAAATAACCAAAATACTCCCGAAGGGTAAAATGATCGAAATACCCCTAAAGGGTAAAATGATCGAAATACCCCCGAATGGTAAAATGATCGAAATACCCCCCGAAGGGTAAAATGATCGAAATACCCCCAAAGGGTAAAATGATCAAAATACCCCCGAAGGGTACCTCGTAGGGTAAAATGATCAAAATACCCTCGAAGGTTAAAATGACTAAAATACCCCTGAAGGGTAAAAGGACCAAAATACCCCTAAAAAGGTAAAATGACAAAATACTCGAAAGGTAAATGATCGAAATACCCCTGAATGGTAAAATGATCGAAATACCCCCAAAAGGGTAAAATGACTGAAATACCCCCGAATGGTAAAATGATCGAAATACCTCTAAAAGAGTACAATAATCGAAATACCCCTGAAGGGTAAAATGATCGAAATACCTTTGAAGGGTAAAATGATTGAAATATCCCCGAAGGGTAAAATGATTGAAATACCCCTGTAGGGTAAAATGATCGAAATACCCTCGAAGGTTAAAATGACTGAAATACCCTCGTAGGGTAAAATGACTGATATACCCTTAGAAGTCGAAATGACTGTTACGACCTTATGTATGTATGACCAATTTGCTCTAAGATATGTATGACTATGATCAAATATAACATTTTGCATTCACGTATGATTTATGACATGACATATTGCATGGGGTTGGGATACTATTATGGAGGAAGTATATTGTTTCTGGCAACTTTGCTGCATATTGATACTGGCAGCTCTGCTGTGATGCTACTATTGGCAGCTTTGCTACTATATTGGTGTGTTGGCTGAGTGGGTCAATTTTATTCCTACATGGTGTGTTGGTGGTACGGAGTGGTGTGTTGGCTGGATTGGGATGGTATGCATTGTTACAATGTTATTGTATTGGGCTAAAGCCCACACTGTACTGATACTGAATAGGGCTCAGGCCCAGACTGTTACTACATGTTCTATACTGTTTGATTGATAGGGGATTACACCCTGAGTTTTCGTAAATTGACATTTTCCTTTTAACTGTACAGGTAATCCTCAGCCTTAGGCGGTTTGGTGCTGCGAGGGACTCAGAGGTGGCTACACGACTGCAACTGTACTACACTTGCTTTCATTTAAATTTATTTTATATGTTGGGTTTTGTTTATGTAATAAGGCCTTTAAGTTGTTTAAACTTTTAATTGGGCTTTTGCTTACTCAGTTTAAACTGCTAGTTTAGGAGAAAACGAATCTTTTAAAATAATTACTATTTTCAAAGACACGGGTTTTTAACAAAAAGGATTTTAAAAGCTTCCACGATTTTAAATCAGCTTATTATAACAAAAGTAGACCATAAGGCAAACATTTAGCTAGATGATTGTTAAATAATAACTAAGAGGTTTTTAAAACTTAAAAATGAATGTTCTTTCAACAAGTTAAATTTTTGAAAGGCACTTCAATGTGACACGCCACATTCTACCATAACGCTAGGTCGGGTTTGGGGTGTTACACCCCTGGTTGTTCTTCGATGCCCCTAATTACACATACGTGCCCCTATTTGTACTTCAGTACCCTTGAATGCACATATGTGCCCCTATTTGTACTTTGGTACCCTTGAATGCACATGCGTGCCACTATTTGCACTTCGGTACCCCTGAATGCACATACATGCCCTTATTTATACTTTGGTAATCTTGAATCAAATATAATGTGAACTGTGTCTAATTGTATTTATATTAAATGTTATACTATGTCCTTACTAAGTTATGTAAGCTTACCGATTCTTGTGGATTGTTTTGTAGATAATCGTCATTAATATTTTGGAAGGATCATTTAGCCGGCTCACACTATCCATCTAAGTTCGTAGTTTTTCTATCTCCTAGGGTAGTGGCATGTATATATAGATAAATATGTTGGTTTGGTACACTTGGATACCTTACGAAGTTATGTCATTTTGGTTATTTTAACATGCTTGTAAATAAGGTTCTTCTTGGTATGATTAGAATGGCTTGAAAATGGTTATTTGTGGTATGTTTTGGTACACATTTGAACTAGATTATCATGTATAAAATAAGGCAACATTGGCATGTTTTGATATAATTGTGGTGCCATTGAATGTCATATTGGTTAGTTGAATTAGGGTGTCTAAAATGGCATGTTTATGTGGTTGGGAATAATGTTTAAGTCCCTTGGATGTATGCTCAAATGGTTAGATTGGTTAGGTGTGAATTGGTTGTGAAATGGTTTAATTTTAGGTCAATATTGGGTTCACATGGCCTGATACATGGGCTGTCACACGGCCATTTAACACAAACGGCTTGGCGACATGACCATGTGTCATTTCTGAATTTCTTACTGTTCAAGTTAGTGAGATACACAACCAAGCACATGGCCTGGCACACGTGCGTGTGTGGCTACTCAGTGAGTTACACGACCTAGGACATGACCTGGCACACAGGCATGTGGGGCATCTCAATAAGTTACATGGGTGAGGACATGAGCTGCGACACGGCCTGGGTTGATTTCACACGACCATGAGTCCCTTGTTTCCAATTTTTGTATCTTTTTCTTAAAATTATTGTTTTGTTTCAAATTAGTTTTGAATTGTGTCTAAGTTTTTGCTAGGGTCTCGAGGGCTTGATTTAGGGACAGAATGCATGTGATTGAATGGATTATGTTATTATTATGTTAAATGTTTACAATTATATGATAATGTTCTGTAACCCTAATATGATGACAAGTAATAGTTAAGAGTGTCACAGATACGAACTAGAGGAAAAGAAGGCTGGCTACCTAAATTGGAAAAGAAGCTTGAGAAGCAGCATAAACCCTTAGGATTCCCTACGATTTTCCCATTGGCTTAGGAGGAACCACCTTAGTTTTATAGGCTATAACGATTGCATTTATTTACTACTTTATATTTTTCTTGTATATGATATAATTGATTATATGTTAGCATAGATGATATAGGCTATTAATAAGATAAATTAAAGGATTAAATGGACAAATGCTGACCACTAATGGTAAGATTAATTCAATTTAAAAACCCATCAATAAAATATTAAGTTAAGATTGCCTTTCAATATTTACCCTTGTTAAAGCCTCGATTGATACAATGTGGGTTCTGCTAAAGCGAAGTACATGTATCTATCTTGGTCAAACATGAAATATAAGCAAGTGATATTCGTCGGTTATGATATTGGTTAATAACTTAACTAGGTTAATCTATTAAGATTAGATACCTAGAGGCAAGAGATTTGGATAAATCATAAGATGATTGGAACAAAATAGGGAGTTACATGTGATGTAATTAGTAAGTGTTACTTAACTAAATAACCATAATCTTGAGAATAAAGCCAAAGGTAAATTAAGAAGAGATGAAATATGGATCCTTACCCATTAGAACCTTTTATAGAAAGTCTTTCCGAAATTAAAATAGGAGGGTTATTAGTTTTGAATAAAAGAGTGAGAGCATCATTTAATAATGTCTTTTTAATGATGATAATAAACTTGGTAAATGTACTCATGAGCATATTTTATTATTGTAGATTAATTATGGCGAACAAGACAAGTTCTTTATCATTGTGATTGTCCCTTAAAAAGGGGAAGTTGAATGGCTTTAACTTCCTTGATTTGTTCGTAACTTGAGGATTGTCCTCAAATAAGAATGTAAATAAAGTTTTACTTGTAATCTTATATTATTGTTCTTTAGTTAATATGTTTATAGATAATTATTGTTGAACGCACATTTGTGCTCCTGTTTGTACTTTCGTACCCCTAAATCCACATAAGTGCCCCTATTTGTACTTCAGTACCCCTGGATGCACATATGTGCCCCTATTTGGACTTTGGTAATCTTGAACCAAGAAGTATGTGAAATCTGTCTAATTGTATTTAGATTAAATGTTATACTATGTCCTTACTAAGTTATGTAAGCTTACCAGTTTTTGTGGATTGTTTTGTAGATAATCGTCATTGATGTTTTGGAAGGATCATTCAACCAGTTCATACTACCCATCTAAGTTTGTAGTTTTTCTATCTTCTAGGGTAGTGGCATGTATATATAGATACATATGTTGGTTTGGTACACTTGGATACCTTACGAAGTTATGTCATTTTGGTTATTTTAACATGCTTGTAAATAAGGTTCTTCTTGGTATGATTAGAATAGCTTGAAAATGGTTATTTGTGGTATGTTTTGGTACACATTAGAACTAGATTATCATGTATGAAATGAGGCAAAATTGGCATGTTTTTATATAATTGTGTTGCCATTGAATGTCATATTGGTTAGTTGAATTAGGGTGTCTAAAATGGCATGTTTATGTGGTTGGGAATGATGTTTAAGTCCCTTGGATGTATGCTCAAATGGTTAGATAGGTTAGGTGTGAATTGGTTGTGAAATTCTTAATTTTCGGTAAATATTGGGTTCACAGGGCCTGAGACATAGGTTGTCACACGACCGTGTGGCATTTTTGAATTTCTTAGTGTTCAAGTCAGTGAGATACATGGCCAAGCACACGGCCTGGCACACAGGCGTGTGTGGCAACTCAGAGAGTTACACGGCCTTGCACACAAGTGTGTGGGGAATCTTAATGAGTTACATAGGCTGGGACACTACCATGTGTCCCTTGTTTGAATGTTACATGGCTTGGGGTGATTTCACATGGCCTGGCCACACAGTCGTGTGACTCATTTTTCCAATTTGTGTATCTTTTTCCTAAACTTACTGTTTTGTTTCAAATTAGTTCCATATTGTTTTAAAGCTATATTTAGGGTCTCAAGGGCTCGATTTAGGGACATAATGCATGTGATTGAATTGATTATGATATAATTAAGTTATTTAAATATTATGGTGTTAAATGTTTATGATTGTACGGTAATGCTCCGTAACCATAATTCGGCGACAGATACGAGTTAGGAGTGTTACATTTAGGTATCAAAGCCACAGTTTAGTCGATTCTAGGACTAGCGTAGTGGAGTAGAGTTTAGTATATACATGCCACATATACGCTGTGATGGTGTGATGCTTTCGATCCGCTCTAATATTGTAAATTCTTATTGATTCAAGATGTTAGCTGAGTTGAACTGAGTTGTAGTTAACGAATCTGAAAGTAATGTTCATGCTTCGAATCCTGAAGTAAGTAATAATGCGTCGATTCCACCGTCCTTTGGGGATGAAATGAAAAATGTGTTTCTCAGAATGATGAACTAGTGGTTAAATGAATTCAAGCAAGCAAATCTTGCAACTCCGCCACCTTTACCCCCAACTATGCCTCCTCCGGCACCCCTGGGTCCTCAAAATCTTGTACGTGTGACAGTTACTCCAGTATCCATAGGTAAATTCCAAAAATGTGGAGTTGAAGAATTTAGAGGCAAGGTTGATGATGATCCTACAAAATTCGAGACTTGTTAATAAATACGAAGGGAGTCTTCACAGAATTGATGTGCACTCCTGAAGATTGTTTGAGATGTGTTGTATCATTGTTAAAAGATGAAGCGTACTTATGGTGGGACACTTTGTAACACCCCTAGCCCATATCCGTCACCGGATTTGGGCTACAGAGTATTATCAGAAGTTAACATCATTCAATGAACATTTATTCAACATATACGAAACATAACATAAAACATTGCAAAAGTATTCAGACTTAAGAACATTGTTCCTTATATGAGCCCTCGAGGTCCTAAAAACACAATAGAAATGAGTTGAGACTAAATCAGAAACATATAGGGTTTTTCAAAAAAATATGCAAAATTTCAAACTATAGGGGTCACACGGCCAAGAGACATGCCCGTGTCCCATGCCATGTGGACAATCACAGTAGGGACACATGACTATATCCTAGCCTATGTCCATGCTCGTGTAACTCACTGACTTGGGTCACACGACCAAACCACACACCCTTGTGCCAGACCGTGTACCCTTCGAAATGACCTCACATGTCCGTGTGCCAAGCCATGTGTTAGGCCATGTAACAGCCTGACTTGCAACCCTTAGAAAGATATAAGGACACGCGACCATGTTGCCTGGCCGTGTGTCAAGTACGGCTGAGACAAACACCCATGTCTCTGGCCGTGTGGACCAAAAATAGGTCATTTCCAAGCAATTTTTCTCACCCAAACATGTATTCACCTATAACCAAGTTTCCACATATGATCAAGCAGTCCAAAGTGCACCAAATCATTCCATAATAAGCTATTCAAATAAGGTACAAATACATACAACCAATATGCCCAAAAGGCACCTCAATAACAACCATTAAACATGTAAAATAATATGCACAATTTGGATAAAGGTTGAACTAGTTTATAACTAAGCTTATGCCAAATCATATAATTTTTTTTACCTATCAAATTCACACCAAAAGGTACCAATTATGCCATTTAACATCTAGCACCAATAGCCATACATGTCATCTGTAGCAATTATGCCAATTCACCATATTCAAACATATCAAAAGACCATTTATCACATACATATATAACTACCATTCCATATTCAATCATTCAAGCATCATACACTATGATATCAACCATTTTAAGGCCAAATATATACATGCCAAAATTAGCATCATTTCACCATCCAAAATGCCCTAAACACAAGCCAAAAACAAATGGCTAAAATATCAAACAAAACACCTATACATGCCACTATAACCAAAACTTAGAAACACCAAAATCTACCAAAATAGTCAAGGGTTATTATAATGGATCTCTGACAAGTTTCCAACCCGAACGAGTTTCTAATTATCTAAAGACATGAAAGAAACAACACAAAGTAAGCATTCAATGCTTAGTAAGTTCGTAAATCATAAACAATGCTTACCATTTCAATAAATAAGCTTAAAAGTAAGTTTGAGTTAATCCAACATAGCTTGGCATAAGCGTAAGCAACAACAAGCATTCATGTTAGTGATAACCACATAACTTAGCAAATTCATTGCATAACATACTAGCTTTTATGAACATAATATATAGGAATTCATGTTTTCATGAACATGGCTAGGCATATTTTAATCATCAGCAACTCATACCTTTCTCATGCTTTCATAGCATTACTTGTTGAAATATCTATCGTTCCTTCCCTTTGTTAAACCACTAGAACAATATCAGATACGCAGGAATCTTACACACTGTGTGCTAACATATGGTCGAAACCATTTCTTTCTCTTTTCTCAATGAATGCATTCTCTCTAGCAATAAGTGGGTCTATTCACACAAGCTATCAGTCAAAACGTAGCTACACGGTGCTGCTCACACAAGTTATCAAGTAACCGCAACACATGTTGAAAACTCATCCACTTGTAGGACATTCAGGACCAGCAGCCGAAACACGGTAACCCCTAATGACATGTCATTTCTATCCTATATATTCCTAAGGTTCAAATGGGATCCGAAAGTCATCAAAACTTCGTTGGATATGTCCATAGAGTCATAATATCATAATAAAACATAATAATATTTAAATTGAGCATATTAAAATGCTAAATAAATATACAAACTTACCTTGATTACAAACGAAGAAATACGATCAGCTAATCTAACAATTTTTCCTTTCCTCGATCTAAATACGTATGTTGCTTTTCTTTATTTAAATAAACAAATTTAATTCATTCAAACTTCATTCTATTCAATTCAACCCAAAAATTATATTTTGGAGAGCTTACGCTTTTGCTCCTATAATTTTGAGTTCATTACAAATTAGTCCCTAAGCTTATAAAATGAAATTTCATGTAATTTGGTGCCAACCCACTATAGTCAAAGTTTACTTACGTCCTTAGCAATCCTTACATTAAATTTTTTTCACAAATTCACCATGAATATTTTTTCTATTTTTCAATTTAAACCCTACTTGAAAAATTCATTAAAATTCTGATACGAACTTGTATTGATATTGAAAACGAGTCATAAATTTGATCGATCGTTAAATTAAGTAGTTGGCTTCATTTAACAAATTGGCTAAATTAAAACAGGATAAATGTTTAAGCAGCGATTTAAAAATAGCACCGTTGAGCTTTTCACTAAAGTATACGATGGGGCATCCATCTTGCATTAGTATAGCTCCAATCCCTAGACCTGAAGCATCACATTCTAACTCGAAGGTTTTATCAAAATTTGGCAAATACAATAGAGGTGCATGAGTTAACAATCTTTAATTTTTAGAAATACTTGTTCTTGTTCTTCTCCCCAAATAAAACTAGAGTTTTTATGGATTACCCCGGTTAAAGGTGCAGCCAACGTGCTAAAGTTCGGCACGAGTCATCTATAAAAGCTATCTAATCCATGGAAACTCCGGACTTGGGAGATGTTCGTCGATCAGGGCCATTATTGGATCACTTTGAACTTGTCTTGATCAACTTCTAAGCCTTCCTAGATGACTACGAAACCTAAGAAAACGATTTTTTTAGTACAAAATGCACACTTCTTAAGATTAGCATATAAGGTTTTTTTTCTTTAAAATTCCAAAATAGCCTTTAAATGCTTTACATGCTCGTTTAAGGTTTTACTATAAACAAGAATATCATCAAGATAGAAAATGCAAAATCTACCAATGAATGAGAGCAATATATGTAACACCCCTTACCCGAGACCATTGCTGGACTCGAGCATGAGGCGTTATATGACTTAACGTACTAGATCAGAGCATAAAAATTTTGTTTTAAATTAATTTGCTCACATTCAATCAATATGTCCCTAAAAAGGACCCTCGAGACCCTAAAACATGCAACAGAAATGGTTTGGGTTCAAACCAAAAACATTAAACATTTTCCGAATATTTAAACAAATCAAAATAATTTATTTCACTATTCACAATAAAACTGTCCACCTGCATAACAGTCACTAATTTAATTATAACTCGAGTTACGAAACTCAAAATTTAGATCTGTAAGTTTTTCCTAAAACTAGACTCAAATATCTTCTTACCATAAAATTTCAAGAATTTTTGGTTTAGCCAAATAGTATAGTTTATTTGTTAAACTCTCCCCTGTTTCACTGCTCGATAGTTCTGACCCCTTTTCACTAAAAATCAATTATCTTATTGTACAGAATTAGAATAATGGTCTTATTTTTTTATTGAAAATAGACTCACTGAGGACTCTAGACATATGAATTATGAAACATAATTCTTTCTGTACAATTTTTAATGATTTTCTAAATTAAAAATAGGGGACTTCAAAAAACCATTCTAACCCTGTCTCACTAAAATTCGAATATCTCATAATATAAAATTCCTTTGTCTACACGGTTTCTTTCATGTGAAAATAGACTCAATAAGATTTAATTCTATATCTCATTCACTCTCTAATTCCATTT
>JABFAF010276697.1:0-12424 GCA_013677275.1 Gossypium schwendimanii
AACATTACATTTTAACTAAAGCTTCCATTGTTTTCTATCTAAATTTTTTTATAAATATATTTATTTCATTTTTTTTACCAGCATAATGGGTGTGCCATAATTTAAAGTGGCAAAATTGATATTAAGTTTTGGGATTAAAAGTTCTACAAAATTTTGTGGGTATAATTAAAAATTTTCAAAAAAAGTTTAATGAGAATTTTAAAAAATAGGGGTTTAATTAAATTTTTATGTATTTTTATTTTTTAAGAATTAGGACTAAATTGATAGAATGTGTAAGCTAAGGGATAAATTTGTTTATTTTTTTAGAATTACGACCAAATTGATAGCATCTATAAACATTGGAGAACTAATTTTTTATGCCAATTTTTAAACTAGCTTTATTTGATAAATTGTTCTGATATAACAAACAAAAATGTGATTGAATAAAATTTGTTTTTGAACAAATAAATTATAAAGTTAAAAGCATAAAAATCATTTCAAGACTTTCAAATATTTTAGAAAATGTTTAGAACACTTAGAAATTTTTTTGACAAAGTTCAAAAATGGTTTAAACTTTTTTAACTCAATTGAAACATTTTTAAATAGATTGAAAAACTACTTCCTACAAAAAGTGTTGATATTTTTCCAACAATATCGATACCCATACAATTTTTGTTAATACCTTTTTCAAGATCGATACCAAACTTGCTTACTGACTTGAAACAAAAAAATTGAACAGAAGTAAAAAGTATCAATACCTATTGTATTTTATCAATACCATCTTTGATATCGATATCGTTTTTGCATTCTGACTTGATGATCTTTCAAACAATCACAAAAAGTATCGATACCCTTTTAAAAAGTATCTATAAAATTTCTTTGGTATAATTGTAAACTAACTTTAACGGTCACTAAATTAGACATTAAATGCTAATAGTATCAATACTTGTAGAAAAAGTATCGATACCTTTCATTACAGATGAATTTAATGATATGGTATTTTCATCCCCAATGGCTCTATTTAATTCCTCAACAACCATAAAGGTTGAAAATCAATTAGAGGGTATAAATATCAGCTTCCAAAGGTCATACAACAACAAGAAAGATAATAAAAGCTAAAAGATCAATCAAACAACCTTTGTGCTCAATTTTTCTATACTTTTCTTACATAAACTTGTGAGTTTCATTGTTATTTTATCAGCTTAAGTGTTCTTCTTTGTAATTGTGCTTAATTGGCAAACACTTTGATCTTATAAGGGTTATTTCTTTATTTACTTATTTATATTTATTTGAGAGGATTTGTGTCTTAAGGTTTAGGTAGAAACCTTAAGAGAGTTTGTAAGGTTAAACCTTGTCCTCAAAGGTTATCAAATTAGTGAATTTGGGAAAATCCTTAGTTGTAGAAAACTAAGGTTGTGGAGTAGGCAATTGAGGCCGAACCATTATACATCGTTATGTTTATTGCTCCATTTATTTTCATTGCTTCCGCCAAAATTTTAAAAGGCCAATTCACCCCCTCTTGGCTATTTCAAGTTATTTTATCGAGCTAACAATTGGTATCAGAGCCAGTCTCTTTTACATAGTTTAATAACAAAAAAGGAGATCCTTGAAGAAGCTCAACAATTAATAGCTCGATCCAAACAATTACATCTACTTCTGGGTCAATTTTTCTTGGTGAGTCCTAATCTATCTCCAAGCCTCCATACTTTAGTGGTGCTAACTATTCCTATTGGAAGACAAGGATGACCTTGTTCATCTAAGCAAATGATCTTGTCATGTGAGACATCATCATGGATGGTCCCTCCATACCACTTAAGCAAGAAGAAGAGCTCTTAGCTCCAAGGAGTAAGAAGGAATGGAACGAGGAAGATAGGAGAAGCATTCAACTTAATGCCAAGGTAATGCACACTCTATTTTGTGCACTTGGTCTGAACAAGTATAGTAGAGTGTTGTCATGCTCAAATGGCAAGGAAAGTCGAGACAAGTTGGAGGTCACTCATGAAGAAACAAGTCAAGTGAAGAAATCTAAAATCTAAAATTTAAATTCTCACTCTCAATTATAAAAACCTTCAAGATGAAGCCGGAAGAAGATATCAAGACGATGTTCATATTGGATTTGGTGCCTTAAGTGTAGTATTTTCGTCTAACTACACATTTAATTTTTTCAAACAGATTGATTAATGAAATTATTCATGAATTAAATTAATATACTTTTTATTATTTTCCTCACTTGATTTTTACACGTAAAGCAAAATAGAAGCAAATGTTGCTCATTGGTTGTCTAAATGTTTAACTAATACTAAGCAGTATTATGTGGTCGGATCGTAGTATAGAAAGACAACTTGTATTAGAAGATAAACCTAAATATGTCCTTAGTCTAATCGAAAATGAGCAAACCGATTGAAAGACTAATATGTTGTTTATCAAGTCCAATTGGGGAGATGCCTTGTCTTGGACATCAAAGCAGACAACTCCTAGAAGATAGAGACATAGATGTGACTGACAAGACTGATAGTGCATTGGACATGACCCAAGCAGCATAGGTCTTGAATCCGTTTATGGATTTATTCACTTGTGACGTTCATAGCATGACATACCTAAATCCTAAGTGGATGATGAACTATGTATGCGTGACTCGTACACTTTGATGTAAGCAAAAGTTTGAGTTTAAATAGATAAGGAATCGAAATCTGGTACATTGGGTGTACGACTGCTACAGTATGTAGCGTCATTCACAATAGTGGAATTCATAGCCCAAAACATGGGTAAATGATATCCTCTCATTGGCACTACATGGTTGATGAAAAGTAAATGTGGTCACTAGTTGTCTATTTTTGTAATGGATGACTTGATTACTATTTGATAGTGATTGACTTTTTATGAAGGAAGATGTAATGGTTACCATGAGATAAAATAGGATCATATTGGGAGGACGAATATTATCCTAAAGAGATCAATGATATCCTATGAGAGTAACGCACTTATGACAAAGTCATTGGACGAGCACTAAGTAGTTGCTTTCATAATAGTATGTTGCTGGGGAGAGCTTAGTCACGATAATATAGTGGAATGACTTCGTGACTAAATAAGTTTATAATTAATAGGTGAAAAGCCAAAACTTAATTATAAATCATTTGATTCTTAATTGTATATGTCCAATAGCCCCCGCCGCTAGCTCATTGAAACCATAAATGAATTGCATGTTTGAATAAAAATGAACGGAATGAATAGGAAAAGAGAAATGTGAAACATTCTTGAATGATTATGGTTTCTTCGAAATGGAGAAATGGAATCATTTGGAAATGAATGTAAGTTTCCAAAAATGAAAATGAAAATGGAAATGGGAATGGGAATGGAAATGAAAATGGAAACTTGCAATTCTATATAGGATTACATAAAAAATGATGGAATAATGATTTTATGTTTTTAGACTGTTTTGAAGTCCAAAAATGAAAATAAGTCATCCGATCATAGTGGACATATTGAGTTGTGACATACTGAATGAATTTTCTTGAAATTTTACCAGGAGATAAAATCGTCAAAATTTTATCAAAGGTAAAATCGTTAAAATTTTACCAGGATAAAATTAGGGTGAGAAAATTATTTAATATGTAGATATAAAAGTTTATTTTTAGAAATAGAAAAATTGAATTGAGTTAGATTATATTAAAGAGTACTGGGTCAAAAAGCCCAGGAAGTACTTGTAATTTGACCCGATTTGAGAGGGGCCCAAAACCCCTCATAAAACATGAAAGGGGCACAACCCTCGTAGGAATACTAGGCACAACCCTAGTAGGAATACTAGGGTGTGTCGTCCACCCCTCTCCTACTCTAGGTAGGAAGTTTTTTTTTTCTATTTAAAATAAACCACTACAACTTAACAAGAGTTCTACATTCTCTTACTATAAATAGATGGCATTGATAGAGCTATTTACACAACTTTTTAGAGATTGTTATTTACCCAAAAATAAAGAGAATTTATTCTCAACTTATAAATATATTTTTCAGAATAACAATTTTATCGGTTTCTATTATAGAAGAGAGAATTTTTCGTTTTCACCCCAAAAGGAAAACTTTTTCTTATTTTGTGTTTTTGTTTAATTGGTTCGAGACCATATTTAAAGGAGTTCGTGGTACGAGAATAACAGAGAAGATCATTTGGTTGAAAGCCATAAAACATCAAGAATCCGCTTATCTAAAAACACATGTACAATTTCCATCTAAGATTTATTACTATAAATATCACAAATTGGGTCATGTTTCAAAATTTTTATTTTCCGGTAAGAAAGAAAACTGTGTTCAAACCTAATTTTTTCCAATATTTCGATCGTAACACCATTATCATCAATGGTCTAAAGTCTTATGGGAAAAATTATCTAAATGAAGAGGTGGTAAGGAATATGCTTCGAAACTTACCTAAATCTTGGGAAGCCAAAGTGACTACAATGAAGAGGCAAATAATTTAGAAACGTTAACTTTAGATGAGCTCATCGGTTCTTTGCTTACACATGAGATGAGACTTAACAAAAGGGTTGAAGAAGAAAAATTTGTGAAGAAAAAGGGTGGTGTTGCTCTTAAATCCACCACAAATGAAGATAGGTAATCAAGTTGAGATGTGCATGAAGACAAAGAGATGGCCATGTTTGCTAAGAGATTCAAGAGGTTCATGAAGTCCAACAAATGTAGAAGATTCCAAAATAAGGAGGGATTGAAGCTTGAATATACCAAGGAGAAAGATCATATTATGTGTTATGAGTATAAGTAATTGGTACATATCAAGTTTGATTGTCGTCAATGGAAGAAGGAGGGATCAAGCAAACAAAAGCTTAAGGCAAATGTGGGTACTTGGAGTGATGAGGATTCCTCCGATGAAGAAGATCAAGAAGTATCCAACCTTTGCCTTATGGCCATTAATGACTTTAAGGTCACTTCTAACTCGTCTAGTTTAATTACTTATTCATTTGATGAGTTCCAAGATGCTCATGATGAGTTGGGTTTGGAATTTGAAGTCATGGTTTCAAAGAATAAGAAAAATATTTCAAATTTGAAAAATAAAAATGACTTACTTTCCAAAACCAATCATGAACTTGAAGAGCAAGTAAACAAAATGCAAGAAATTATTAATGATTTCGAGAAGAAGAATTTAGACTTGCATAATTTACTCTTAAAAGTTCATGAAAAGCAACTTGAGTTGCTTAAGAGTGAAAAATCTCACTCTAACAAATTTTTTCCAACAAGGTTTGAAAAAGGAGAAAATTCCAAACAAAAGTTTGTTAAAAATAACTTTAATCATTATAAATATAGAGGTCCTTTTAAAACTTTTAAGGGAAAATTAGTTAGAAGTATATGGGTCCCTAAAGGACTCATTACTACTAAAGATAAGGATATCCTTTCTAAATGGATACCTAAATGGACTAAAATCTTAGAAACTAATGCTTAAGGACCCAAAAAATTTGGGTACCAAAAATTAAAAATTAATTCTATGTTTGTAGGAAAAAGAGCATTGCTTCAAGGTGGACAATTCAAACAAAAACTCGTGGTACCTTGATAGTGGATACTCAAGGCACATGACCGGTGACGAGCAATTTTGTTGAACTGAAGCCAAAAATTGGAGGAGAAGTTACATTTGATGACAACTCCAAAGGACTTATTGAAGAAATTGGCTTTATTAGTAAAAACTCTTCGATCTTTATTGAAAATATTTTGTATGTCAACGGTCTTAAGCATAACCTATTAAGTATTAGTCAATTATGTGATAAAGGTCTCAATGTCATCTTTGAATTAAATGGATGCAAAGTAATTGACATTTTGTCTAATAAGATTATGTTTGTAGAACAAGAATATGAAATATTTATAGCTAAAGGAAACGAGCATAAAGTTTGCAAACTACTTAGATCCATATATAGACTTAAGCAAGCATCTCGCTCATGGAATCAAAGATTTGATCAAGTGATCAAGAATTTTGGATTTGAGCAAAATATAAATGAACTTTGTGTTTATAAACGTTTAGAGGATGGAAATGTGGTATTTCTCGTTCTATATGTCGACATTCTACTCATTGGGAATGATGTAGAGACATTGTTATCGATTAAACTATGGTTAAGCATAAAGGACTTGGGAGAAACTAATTTTGTTCTAGGAATTCGAATCCTAAGGGATAGAAAGAAAAAAAAGTGAAAGCACTGTCTTAAGCTTCATATATAGACAAGATATTGGAGCGTTATGAAATGACTGATTCGGAGAAGGGAAATCAACCCTCCGTATCAGGATTTTATCTCTCTTTGAAAGACTATCTTAAGATAGTGGAAGAGAGAGAGAGAGAACATGAGAGAGGTTCCTTATGCTTTGGTGGTAGGAAGTCTAATGTATGCCATGTTATGCACATGTCCAGATATCTATTTTGCAGTGGGGTTGGTTAGTCGATATCAGGAGAATTTAGGACCAAGACACCTGCAAGCAGCTAAGCATATACTTAAGTATTTACAGATAATAAGGGATTATATGCTTGTGTATTCTAAAGGATATCTTACTCCTATCTGAAATACTGATTATGACTTCCAAACGTGTTGAGGTTTGAGGAAATAGAAATCTGATTGTGCTTTAGTCCTAGGCGGCGGGTCCATTGTGTAGAGAAATGTAAAGTAGAGCTGTATTGCTGACTCCACTATGGAGGGTCGAATATGAGGTATGGAAAAGCCATAGCCTTGTAACAGTGTAGATATAACTAAATCTCAAAGAAATCACATAAGGACAAAATACATTGATACAAAATATCATAAGGGAGACAATAGCGTTTGACAGAATAGTAGATGTAGTAAAAAATCACATATGAGGACAAATCCTGGGGATTTGTTTTACCAAGACTCTACTAGCTAGAGAGATTTTCGAGAAACATATTGAGGGCACAAGAATGCAAAACATGACTCATTTGCTTCACTAGGGCAAGTGGGAGACTGTTGTATCTGGTGCCTTAAGTGTAGTATTTTCATTAATATACACTTGTAATTCTTTCGAATAGATTGATTAATAAAATTATTCATTGATATACTTTGTACAATTGTCTTTATATGGTTTTTTCAGGCAAAGCAAAATGAAAGCAAATGTTGCTCACTGGTTGTCTAATGTTTAACTAATATTAAGTGGTATTACGTGATTGGATTGTAATACAGAAAAACAAGTTGTATTAGTAGACGAACCTAAACATGTCCTTAGTCTAATCGAAAATAAGAAAACAGATTAAAAGACTAATATGTCGTCTATCAAGTCAAATTATAGAGATGCTTTATCTTGGGAATTGAAGCGGATGACTCTAGAAGATAGAGACATAGATGTAACTGACTGGACTGACAGTACATCAGATGGGACCCAAGAAGAATAGATCTTGAATTTGTTTATGGATTTATTCACTTGTGACATTCATTGTGTGGCATACCTAAATCTTAAGTGGACGACATACTATGTATGTGTGACTCGTACACTTTGATGTAAGCAAAAGCCTGAGTTTGAATAGATAAGGAATCGAAAGCTGGTAAGTTGGGTGTACAACTTCTGTAGTATGTAGCGTCATTCACAATAGTGGAATTCATAGTCCGAGACATGGGTAAATGATATCCTCTCATTGGCATTACATGGTTGATGAAAAGTAAATGTGGCCATTGGTTGTTCGTATTTGTGATAAATGACTAGATTACCATTTGATAGTAATTGACTTTTCATAAAGGAATATGTAACGGTTACCATGAGATAAACTAAGATCATACTGGGAGAACAAATATTATCTCAAATATATTAAAGACATCATATGATGGTAACACACTTATGACAAGATCATTGGACAAGAACTAATCAAGTTGCTTTCGTAATGGTATGTCATTGGGGAGAGCTTAGTCACGATACTATAATAGAATGAATCCGTGACTAAATGAGTTTATAATTAATAGGTGAAATGCTAGAACTTAATTTTAAATCATTTGATCCTTAATTGTATATGTCCAATCGATCCCCTGCTAGCTCGTAGAAACCATAAATGAATTGTGTGTTGATCAAAACGAAAATAGAAATGGAAATGAGAAATCAATTCATGATATCTCAAAAATGATCAGAAGATTGAGTTAATATTTTTGAGCTATTTTAAAGCCCCAAAATGAAAATACACCATGCAATCATAGTGAACAAGTTGAATGGTGAAATATTAAATATAGTTTCTTGGAAATTTTATTAGGGTAAAATCGTCATAATTTTATCGAGGGTAAAATTGGGATGAGAAAATAATTTAATATAAATATTTAAGTTTATTTTGGAAATGGAAAAACAAAAATGGGTTAGATCAGATTGGGTTGAAAAGTTTGGAAAGTACTTGTAATTGGACCCAATGTGAGAGGGGCTCAAAATCCACTTATGGAATATAAATGGGAGGCAACCTTAGTATGAAAAAAGGGATGTGTCGCCACCCTAATCCTACTCTAAGTAGGAAGTGTTTTTCTATTTGAAATAAACTTCTCTAATTCAACAAGGGTTCTACATTCTCTCCCTATAAATAGCTGGCACCGATAGAGCTATTTACACACAACTTTCAAATATCATTATTTTGCCTGAATATAAAAAGACTTTTATTCTCTAAGAATTAAATATATTTTTCGAAATAACAATTCTGTCAGTTTCTATTTGAGAAGAGAATTTTCGTTTTCACCCCAAAAGAAAAGAATACTATTTATAGTTTTTGTGTTTAATTTGATTTGATCGAGCCCACACTCGAGGCAATTCGTGGTATGAGAATAGCAGGGAAGATCATATGGTTGAAAGCCGAGAATGACAAGGATCCATTTATCTAAAAAAATAGGTACGATTTTGGTCTAGGGTTTATTACTATAAATATCACAAACCGAGTCGGTTTTCAAAATTTTTATTTTTCGTTGTGCAAGAAAATCTTTTTCAAGCCGGATTTTTTCAAAAAAAATTAACATAAATAGATTATTTTGAAGTTATTCAAATCATTTCTAGGTTTTCTTTAAAGTTTAGTTACAAATGGGGACCATTTAGGCTTATTTGGGTCAAAACAGGGTCAATATTGGGATACTGGGAAATGGGTGTTGTAACATTGATCTTTTGATGTCTCGACACCGAGAGCAGATTACTTTATTATCTATACTGTCACAACACTAACTTATGGTGTTGTGACATAGCCCAATGTCACGGCATTGAAGGTTGGATGTCGTGAAACCAGAAACAGATTGCCCAAAACATAACTTAAACACCTAAAACTAAGTCAAAACTATCTTTAAAGATTTCATAACATTTCTAAACACTTTTAGAACTCAAAATATGTCAACTTATCATTCAAAAAATTCATATAACGCGTGAGTATATCCATCTAAGAAAGATTATCCCAAGGTACAAAATGATATTAAGCACGCATGACTTAATTTTGGAACCACTTAGTTACTTTACAACAAAAATTCATATCGTTCTAATCCTATGTACATGACACTTAATATCAATATCTATGCTCCATACACTTCAATCCTTGCTTGATTATGAGATGAGGATGAGGATGGCCATTTCAAAAGATGCCTTCAAAACGACTTTACCTACGCGTTCAAAACAACGTGTTAAGCTGGTGAAAGCTTAGTAAGTACTTAGAATTCTAACTTACCTTTGTATTCAATATAGTATATTAGTAAATAAGTACTTAAATAATAAATATAATACACATGGCTACTAAAAACTACTTAAAGATAAAGATTGACATGGGCAACAAGGTTAAATAATATCATTTCACTTACCACATTTTCTTCATACATTTTCATTCATTAATCACTCACTTTGCCTATTGTAGACTTGAGTGAACAAAAAAGATATACAAAATATAATCACGAAGTATACAAGCACATTAGTGTTAGGTTATCACAAAAACTAATAATGTTAAAACATGAGCACCAATGTGCTAAATTTACGAGGGCGCTAAGAAAATTCCTAATTGCATGTTATTTATATCCCACATATTCAAAACTTTTCTACAAGGGCTTTAACATTATTATAGATCCAATATTCATCACAAGCACAATCAACTTTCATAATTTCATAATCACTTATAACTTTCCAACTTTTTACAATTTAGTCATTTTCTCCATACATATATTCACATCAACAATAACCACATTTATTTACTACTTCCTTGAATTATTCAGATATTTATTAAGTTAAAAATACTCAAGTTCATGACATTAACACTTTCATTATCATAAAATTTCAAAAACCTAATTAAGTAAGAAGAATCCTAAAGTACTTACAAATTTGTCTAAATTATACTTCCTTCAAGCTTTGTCTACTTGTTGTCCCTTGTCTAAACTCCTTGTACCTTCTTCCTTGTCTTTCTCTTCATTTCATATCAATACCATAAAATATAATATATCAATATTCTTAATCCACAAAATAATAAAATTAAACATGAAACTATTACTAAATCATGAATATCTTACTTTAAAATCTTAGTTTCTGACATTATCTAGATTTTCTCTCTTCAAACATGTACTCTCCACTTCCAACTTGAAAACTAAGCTTGCTAGGTTGTGGGTAACTTGATTTAGCTAAGGTTTTTTATGGAAATTTGATAGTTTTGAGCTTGAGAAGGCCTTTAATGGAGATAGAGGACCAAATTGTAAAAGAAAGAAAAGTTTTCTTCTTCCCCAATGAAGTATTGTGAACAAGGAAGAAGAAGGAGAACACTCTCTATCCTTCTTCTAAAATATCTTTGATATTTTAATAAAATAAAATAAAATAATTAAATTTAATATATTAATAATAGCAATGATGGTGAAAATTAAAAATTATTATAACTAAAAAAATCTATCTAGCATACTTATCCACTTGATCTTGATAAAATTGCTTTCTATGGCCTCACACATTTCACCACTAATTCAATTTAATCCTATTATAATTTTAATTTCTCACTTTGAACCCAGCACTTTGGTAAACCTTACAATTTAGTCTATAACCCGAGTTAATATTTCTTAATAAATCAATCTTTTAAAATTTTCCAGTCTCTTACTACCTTTTCTACTAACATTTATAAATCTCATTTTATTTATTCTGAAAATTTTGATTCATAATTGCTCAAAATAATATTGTTATGACTAAGGGGTTTTCAGGGATATCACAAAATATGTATTTAGATCGTAACTAGATTAATTATTCAATTTGTTCTTCATAATTAACCTAGGTGATAGATAAGTTAAAGAATATACCGAGGGAGAGTACGACAAGATGTTGGCTTAAGCTTAGCGAACTAATTGGATAGTTGCCTAAGTCATTAAGATATACACCAACTATAAGGCTACCTATATATATACACCAACTTTGTAACACTTCAAATTTTTTGATAAGGTATATGATATTGTTTTGGATCAGAAATAATGAAATTTCATGAAACTTGGGAAATGAGTCAGAAAAAGAAGATTTAGGAAAGGAAAATTGATATTTGAGTTGGAGATTGATGAAAAGTATTTTGGATGTAGAAATAAGACAAAAAAACTAAATTGCAATTTTAGAAAATTTGGAGGATTAAAGTGAAAATTTGATTGAAAAGTGAAATTTGAGCTATTATTGATTATTTGACATGAGAATAAGTTGAACTGTATTTGATGTGGTGAGAATCACTTTTAAGATCAAATTGAAAATATTGAAATATACAAAGACTAAATCATAACATTTTTATTTTACCAAAAAAAGGGTAAAAATGTAAATTTTACCATCCAAGAATTTTTATAAGAATTACAAGTGAATTTTGAGATTTGGATTTGATAAGTACATACTGATGACAATAAATTGTATAAAGTGACAAAAGAGACAAAATGATAGTTTTGCCACATAAAGGTAATTTAATCATTTTTCAAGAACTAAATTTTGAAAATATTATTTTAATGAGATATTTGATATTTAGAATTAATATCAAACATTGGATGTGTTTTAAATGATGAGATGAAGTTGGACACATATTTTTAATTAAATGTTGACTAATATTTGACTTTGAGATATTTTGGTATTTTTTTGAATAAATTTAGGTTTATTATTTTTAATCAACCAAAACAAGGAAAAAGCAAGTCCAAAAAGAAAAATCCATCAAACCTAAGAAACTAAAAGCAAACACAACAATAAAATCGGACCAAAAAAGAGGTCCAAAACATTACATAAAAGTCCATACAAAAGAAAAATATCGAACCTTTACCACCTACACCTTGCCCAATCAGATTACTCCTTGGCTCCCGTCCAAACAAACAAGATTCATTTCCTCTTACTAACGGTTCCAATTCACGGAGAGTAACATATAGTAATGTCATTTCACTTGCGGTGTCAACTTGTAACACCCCAAATCCGGCCTAGACGTTAAGGTCAAATTATGGATGTTATAACGCTCATAAAAACATTGTCGATTAACTTATGCAAAAAA
>JABFAF010276706.1:0-20884 GCA_013677275.1 Gossypium schwendimanii
ATAGGTACTAGCCCAAAAGTTGGTAATATGATGGAAATTTAAACGGTAAGATAGATTTTGATATAACTCTAGAATATAAACAAACTAGAAAAGAACAAACGTTATATGACAACGCGACTTGAATTCTATAAGGTTAGTTTAGAATCAAAAAATTTGGGGGATGGATAGGACCTTGACCCACTATCTATAATGAAATAGGAACTGAAGGTATAAGGTTGATCGCTACACTTTGGGATGGTGAACAAAGTGAAAAGATTGGTTTGAATGCCACAAAAAAGAATTCTTGATAAGTTCGGTAAGTTCTTGAAGAACAAAGAGATTAACTCAAATATGTTTATATCATAAAACGTCTAAAAGATCTAACCTTACATCAATCCATAAACAAAATATATATATAGACCTAAAAAAGGGAGGGATGACCTATGTAGACAATTTCGACCATTAATGTGAAATGTAAGAATTAAATGGAGCTTTAAACTTAAGTGCATGCTTCCTTGTCGTCCTTCCACTTGGATGATGAATGTGGCTGGTCATTTATTGATGTTGGAGAAGAATTCATGAATACTTAAGGTTGAAGAAATCTTGAGAAGGAAAATTCAACTCCTTTTTTGTATGGTGGCATTATGAGGCATGGAAATAACCAATAGACATATTCTAGAAGGCCATTCGAATGGAATCATTAAACCCCAATTTGACGGTGCAATTGATGAAGCACTTGTTGGTGAAAAAGACCACTTTCCAAGCTGAACCGAACAACCACTTAAGGTGTGAAAACAACCTTGACTCTTGGCAAAACCAAGCAGCCTTTTGCAGCTTTTAAGGTGATCAACCATTGGACTCTCCTAGGACACAATTAAACACACAATTAATTTACTTACGACAAATTAAACATGCATTATAAAATTGTAATAAAAGAGGCAAATTAAATAGCTAGTTTTAAGACACATTAAAATGCAATAAAATTAACTATATAGACTACTAACTAACTTAACTATAACTACCAACATTAAAACATGTTTTAGAACACATATTAATGACGCCAAACTCACTTAGGACATATTAAATTGTTGTAATAAAAAAACACAAAAATAATTTAAAAGCTATGTAAATTTAACACTAATTATCATGCATCACAAGATCTCAACGTCCATATGAAAAAAATTGATTGGTTTGAACATTTCATGTTGCATTTAGGCCCATTAAACTTAGCCTAATCTCAGGTTCGTTTAATCGAGTCACATGATGTGACCGATTCATGTCATGCCCTCCTTTTTTTAGGCGATTTGTCCTTAAATCGAGCCATTTGCTCTAGAAGAATCTTCATTTATCATGGTCCCTTAATTCGTATCTTCCTTTCATCGAGTTAGTGACAACTTTTTCAAGAACCTAAAAAACAAAAAAAATTAAGACACATAGCCGTGTGGGTTGGTCATGTGTAGCACCCGTGTCCTAAGCTGTGTGCTCCATAATTATCCCATAAAGCAATCCATTTCAAAGCTAAAACTTGCCCAACAAGATACTCCATTTGTACATACATTCAATGGACATATTTCAAACACTCATAAACATGCCAATTCAATCAACCTAAATCTTCTAACCAATATGTCATTCAAAGGCACCTTATTTCATATAAAAACAAAATCAATTAAGCACAAGCTATAATGCCATATCTCAATAAGAAAACATAGGTATAAAAGCTACCTAATGTCAACCATCATCAACCCAATTCACCATTCAAAATAAGCATACTAAAATGACCATTTTCACATAGTTTTTAACATGTACAAGCCAATTATACCGTATATGCATATAACCATTTACAAAAGTAACCAAAACACAACAAAAGTATAAATGACATTAAACCCTATACATGCCATTTATAATCATAGTTCAAATTAACCAAAACTACCAAAGTGATCGCAAGATAGTGCGATAGGTCTTCGACAAAGTTCCAACTGATTGAGCTTCCGATGATCTACAAAACAACAGAAAACAACTACATAAGCAATGAATGCTTAGTAAGTTCGTATAATAGTATTTAAACTTACCATATACATTAGATAAAACAAATAAAGATAGATTCATTTCATTGTGAACCAAATGCCTTTCCTATACACAGCAACTCATAGAGTTTGTTAGTGAAATATCACACTTATAAACTTCACTAAAACATGGCATGAAACATATCAAAGTTTCAACTTCCTTAACCATATTCATCATAAACTATGCACTTGAATTTACCTTACACTTCACATTTTACACTTCATATTCATATATTTTATTTCTGTAATAGCATAACTAATAATATATATTTCCGTTTCAACATTAATTACTTGTTGAACCAAGTGAAATAACTTCGGTTAATCAGAAAATACTCATATCACCTTTTGATTCTCTAAACACACTACAATCATAACTAGAAAACATATTTATAGACATACGATACATATAATCATTCCATAGTATTAATATTCATTATCAAACCATACTAATCAAAACGTTCGTCTCATATTCAAACTTATAATAAAATTCACACCAAAACATGTTATTTGAATAGCGACTGGTTCAATAATGAAATACTAACCTTTTCATTGATATCTTCTTTGTATATTGTCCTTTTCAACCTTTCATTTGATATCCTTTTTGGATATCATCCTTTTCAACCTGTTATTGGCACTTGGTGCTTGACAAATAAACCGTAACAAAGTTTTGTACCCAGTGCTAGTTGGATAAATTGACGATAGGTTGCCCTGTACTAGTTAGATAAACTGACAACATCTTGCGCCCAACAGTAGTCGAATAAACCGACGATCTCAAATGTGTGCCCAACACTAGTTGGATAAATTGATAATGTCAAATGTGTGCCCAGCACTAGTCGGATAAACCGACAATGTTTTGTGCCTTGCGTTAGTTGGATAAAACTGACAAATACATACGTAATTACATAATCCACAATTTCTCATTTCATAATTTAACCCTTTGTGTATATATAAATATAATTAAAATGTTTAAAATAAATAAATAGAGTTCGAGTTCAAAGACTACGAACTTACCTCGATTAAAACGGTTGCTAAAACGGAGTCGACAACTTTACTTTTCCTCGATTTAAATCAAATTGTAGCGTTTCTTGGTCTAAATAATAATTTTCATTCAATTAATACAATTCAAACACTTAAATAAGCAAATTTATTCAATTTAGTCCTTCTAACATCATTTTACAAAATTACCCTAATACTTTGCCTTTTATACAATTTAGTCCCTAAACTCAAAACTTGAAATTTTACCATTTTTTAAAGAAAATCATGCTTGCCGAATTTACTAGGGACTCTCTACAGCCCCTATTTACCATTTTTTTACAAAAATTTCATGAAATTTTACTATTTAAACAATTTAATCCTTAAACATGAAAATGATCAAAAATCACTTAACAAAATACTTATATCTAGTTAGAAAATTTAATAATCCATCAATTACATTCACAAAACACATTAAAATCATTCATGGCAAGTCCCTAAACTTTTAACCATTTAACAAGTTGACCCCGAGCTAGTTAGATTATGTTAATACAAACTCAAAAACATAAAAATAATTAAAAATGGATAAAAATTTCATACCATGCATTCAACATCAGGTTTGGCAAAACCTTTGCTTCTCCAAAGATGGTGATTCCGTTTTGAAGAGCAAAATGGGGAAGATGATATTGACTTTTGTCTTCTTTTTGTTTAACATTTTAATTTAATTATCAAATTACAAAGTTAACCTTTTAAAAGTTAACCTTTTAAAACTATTAAAATTACACCAAAAACCAACCAATATCATCCACTAACCATAAATATGGTATAATTACCATCCAAGTCCATTGATTTTCCTTTTCAAAGCTACTTGATCCTTTTAACTAATGGAAATCAACTTTTGTAACTTTAACGATTGAGTCTTTTTTCGTTTAGTTAACTATTTAAACGTTAAAATTTTTTAACCAAATTCTAATATGAAATTAATAAAACTCCATAGGTATTTGATAAAATATTTACGACTCAGTTTATAGTAACGAGGTCCCGATACTTCATTTTATAAAACTACTTGACTTTAATTATTTACCACTTGAACCTAATTTTTTTTCATTTAAATAGCATAAATTTCCAAATCAAAATTTATTATAAGACTATATTTGACTCGTAAATATTGCATAAAAATATTTACAAATTCACTCGTCAAATTTGAGGCACCGAAACCACTATTTTCGACACCACTGAAAAACAGGCTGTTACATGCTTCCTTTTGATCCATCACTTACATGAACTTAGAACAATTCAAAGATGTTACAGTTCGTATAAACATAACAAGTATCAAGCACTCCTTTCAAATATTGTACGTGATGCAATTTCCTAAGACTCGAAAAGTTTAAAAAATAGCTTGTAGGAAGGATCGTCTTGAATAGGTTCAAAGGATGGTGGAAACCGTGGCCCAAAGCACTTGAATGTTTTACAGAATTGACGTTATAGAAGAACTCGACCCTCATAAATTTGACAAACACTCGAATCTTGGTTTGGTAGAAATCGCCACACCCTGAAATGGGTTACGGGATGACAAGATAAAGGGTGAATGCCAGAAACTCATAAGAGTTTGATAAGTTTTGAAGTTCGGTTAAGAACTGAGAGATAAAAAATTCTCACAAAATAAGTTTTATATTCAAAGATGCCTTCAACCTCAAAAAGTCCTTGTTACAAATTATTTATAAAGCCTAAAATGCCTATTCAAATTTGGCATCTAGATTTGTTCACACTAACAATCAATATGTTCACATAAAACATTAAAATTTTGTTAGTGAACATGATGCATTCATGTGTAAACCGAATAGACATATTCCTTCATCAAATTCGTGCTTGCATGCTTAGCTAGGAAGAAATCTTCCAATTCATTGTAGGAGCAGCCTTTAATTTCCTTTAATCCCCCTTGGCCGATTGTTAAATGCATAGAACATGCATCTCTTTTAGATGACGCTATAATGACCCTTGATGTAACTCCCCAAACCGATATCATTCGCCGAAACAGGGTTACAGAGCATTACCAAACAAACAAAATAGTAAATCACTCAATTCATACATCAATGCAATATATCCAATTTCATTCAATTACATTCATAAATTCCCTTAATCGAGCCCTCGAGGCCCTAAAAATACAATAGAAACATCCGGGACTAAATCGAAAACATTTAGAAAGTTTAGGAAATAAAAAAATTAGAAAAGTTTACACTGCAAGGGTCACACAATCATGTTCCAGCCCATGTAACTCACTGACTTGGGTCACACGGCCAAGCCACACGCCCGTATGCTAGGCCATTTAACTCTCGAAAAGAAACCATTAGCAACCTACAGGGGATACATGGCCGTGTCGCCTGACAGTGTGTTACACACGACTGAGACACACGTCCGTGTCTTAGGCCATGTGGATAATAAATAGGCCAAAATCAAGCCTTTTCTTTCACCCAATATCATTACGCGAAATGAACCTATGATCAAGGAACCAAAACATGTCAAAATATGCATAATAATACCATTTCAATATACCATAAGCCCATTAAACCAATATGTCATTCAGGCACCTCAATCACAACCAAGCATTCATACTTATATTTGCATCAAAATGATCATGTTTCATTCAAATTGCCTTAACTAAATTCCATATCAACACATAACCTAATTGACCACATTTCAACCATGCAAACACATACCACTTTGGCCATTTAACCCATGCATCAATTTGGCAATGAGAACACTAGTCATCAAGACATCAAATGCCAAAAGCACACTAACCATATTACGATTTTAACAAGCCTAACATAACAACTAGTTCATCAAACACAAGTCCACCTATACATGCCATTATAACCTGGATCAAGATATCAAATCTATTGATATAATCACTGAATAGTGTGATGGATCTCCGACTAGCTTCAACCCGATTGAGCTTCCGAAATCTGTCAAGTAAAGGAAAATAACTATGTAAGCAATGAATGCTTAGTAAGCTCGTATAAACTTTAAACATAACATTCCATTTCAACAATGAACTTTATAGATTAAATATAAACTTATACCAATGCCTCAATATTTATCAACTAGATAACCATCAACTCATAAATGAGTAAGTCTATCAACACCATATATATATTTTATCATTCCTAACATCATAGGATTTTATAAATCATTATACACCATTATTAAATTTTTCATAAAACTATGAATTACTTCCTTTACTTACTTTCCATTTCATTTACTAAGTATAATATTAAATAACAACATCAATTCACTAGTTAGTATATTTATTCACCTCATAGGAAATTCATCAATAACATACGCAATTTCTCATATATATATAAATACACCATTCAACTTATCAATTCCTGTTTCATCATATCGGATTTCAATAATACCAAACATAAGTATAAACATCAATCATAATCTGAAGCTTGACATAAGCCTAATCACCATCATCAATACACAAGTTAGTGCATTTATGTATATAATTCATTTGGGGTCAATCACATGATAAACCATTTCATAAGAAAATATACCTTTGAATCTTACCACTTTTCGTGAACATAAACATATTTCCATTTGGCCACTTACCATTTCAATGTATATCATTAATGTTAAACATGACATAATGCAACCATAAGCTTAGCACAAACCTAAGCATCATCCACAATCTCAACCGATGAATTTATTTTTGTACAGATCAATATTCAATAAATAACAAATCTTTCAAATTCATTAAATAAATCATCTTACCGAGATTTTCCATTCGAAGAATGACTTACAGATAAGAGTACATCGTCAAATAGACCGAACACACCAGAAAAAAGCTCATAAGAGCTGATCCAACCAATATACGCCAAACAGAAGCTCATAAGAGCTAAATAGAAGCTCATAAGAGCTGATCCACTCGAATCACGCCAAACAAAAAGTAGAAAGCGATAGTTCGCAACAAATGTTGAACCTCAATTTACTTAGGTAATATATAGATATCTCCCTCCAATTCCATATCCACTCCAATCCCTCGTAACACTCCAAATCACGATTGTACTATAATCCCGTGTTCAATCTAACCGAGTATCAAATTCAATAATATATCTCAATTTACTTTTCATTATCCATAATTAAAAATAAATATATAAGTTGTTCAATGATAATCTACTCAATAATTCATATTGATATTAGATTTTAAATCGTACGAACTTACTTGGCTAAATTGCAGAAATGTTAAAAGTATAGGAGCATTTTGGTAATTTTCTGTTCTTTTTGATTTTTCACTTGATCTTGATCTAAATTAATGATTTCATTCAATTAATTAATTTATACAGTAAAATAATTTATTTTATACAATTTAGCCTTTTTTGACATTTTTACAAAATTGCCCTCAACTTTTCATTTTTATTTAATTTAGTCACTGAACGTAAAACATGCAAATTAACCATTTTTATTGAAAATTTATAATATTCAGATATTTATGGCATCCATTTCAGCCCATTTATGCAAAATTTTTAGAACAAATCCTTGCATTTTTACTATTTTAACAGTTTAGTCCCTAATAGACAAATTCATCAAAATCACTAAACAAAATTCTTTCAAATATCAAACAACACTTAAAATTCATCATTTAACATCTAAAATCACATAAATTCATCAATGGAAACATTCAAAATCTTTAACAATTTCAAAAATGAAGGTATGGGCTAGCTGGACCTAATTGCAACTATCTCAAAATCATAAAAATTACAAGAAACGTAATCAAAATGGGCTTACATGCAAGAATTAAAAATGGCCGAACCTCCCAAGTTGAGTTCCATGTGTTTTGACACGGTGAATTGAAAAGATGAAGAAGAAATGCCTTTTTCTTCCTTTAATTTTGCTTTAATTTCTTAAAATTTACCATTTTACCATTAGAACATATAATATTTTATAATTTTAATGCATAGTGCCATCCAATGTCAATAATAAAGACCATTTACTACATTGGTTCTTTCTAATTTAGTAGTCAAGCCATTAAACCACTAAAATGCTATATTTAGTACATTTTGCACCTTTTATAATTTAGTCCTTTTTGCTTAATTAATTATCAAAACATTGAAATTTCTTCACGAAACTTTAAAACAAACTTAATGAAACTTCGTGAATATTTATAAAAATATTTACAGCTCGGTTTATAGAAACGAGGTCCCGATACCTCATTTTCTAAAACCACTTGACCTTTATTAATCATTTGAATAGCATAAATTATCATATAAAAAATCTTTTTAAAACCATATTTGACTCATAAATATTAAATAATAATATTTACAAACTTACTCATCAGATTTGTGGCCCCAAAACCACTATTTTCGATACCATTGAAAAATAGGCTGTTACACTTAAATACTTGCGTGGACAGCATGGATTCTTGGAAATTCATCTCCCAATTCGATTCATGCATGGGCTAGTACATTGGCCAAATTTAATCAGTACATTCCCTTTGTTGTGTTCAAGAATCCTTCTTCATTAAGGCATGCATGGAGTCATGCATTTGGCACACCATATGATTGGTCACATGTATCACATTGAAGGTTGGTTCTTGACTATTCTAGGAGCTTCTCAAGTGCATGACTTCAGTAATATGAATGGTCGCTCTTGGGACATATGAATAGGCACCTGCACCCATATAAATAACCATCAACTTTGCAACGTTCTCATCCCAAAATTCAGCTTAGACTCTTGACTAAGAAATGGGCTCTTATCATGACAACTCACATGCAAATAACAAACACACTTGACACAAACTTAACACATAACTTAAACACATCTTTTAGGACACAAATAAAACGCAACAACTAGACATAATTAAACAAAATATGTAATATGTAATAAAACAAAACATAATATTTTAAAACATATTAAAATGTGGCAAACATGTTTAAAACACTTTAAAACCCATGTAATAACAAAACATATAATAAATAAAAAGCTGTGAAATTCAACACAAAAATGAATAATTAGACCTCAACGTCCACATGCAAGAATTGCATGGTTTGGAACAGTTTCATCTTGCACTTAGGCCCTTCAAGCTTAGGCCAACTTCGAGTCATTTTTCGAGCTGCATCATAACATGATGTGACCAAAATCACATCATTTTGTAAACTCAAGTTAACTCTGGGATCAAAGACAAAGTGTTGCCTTACAATTTTATCACAAATCACGAACTTCATTTTTGATAATAAATATGGAAGAAAGAGCAATAGAATGTTGTTCTTTACAACATGCAACATGAAAAACCGAAGCTTAATTCCTTTAATTAATGACATAAAACAACAAACTCCAGGATTGAAAACATGATTTTGCTCATTTATTTTAGAATGAAACAAATGTTTTTCTTGAAAAACAAATCATCCATGCTAAACACAGAAAAATAAGATATGTGCATGTTCAAACAAACAATCGTCTCACATTTCCTTCAAGTAGACATGAACTCACAAGAAAATTTCACACAAAGATTTAATGAACACACATCACAATCAGAATCAAACAGATTAGGCATCTTATGTGGAAGTTATTTATCAATCACATCAATCGAATTGTGTAAGCATCAAGTTAAAACAAAATCGTTAATAGATGTTTCAATTTGTGAGCTAAGGTTACCGAAACTAGCACAAGGCATGTCACAAGGAACATGGTTGAAGACAAATGTATCAACAATATTCAAAGAATAACTACAAGTTGAAATATTTTTAAGAGATCTTTTAAAAGCAAAAACATCGACAGACTTACCAACAACATTTAAAGAATTCTGAATTGCTTGAATATCAAAAAGATTCTTACCTTGCTCACCTTTCGACTTTTGAAGGATGTTTACACTTTCCAACTTACCTTTCTCCCAAACCCTGAATCACCTTTCATTAGGACAGTAATGAAGTTGGAACTCGACCATTTGGTTCTTAGAAACCTGAAATGAAGAGATGTCACAAAGCAAACTTGAACGTGAATTAGTTAAAACAATCCTCACTTTTTTAGACCACTCTCTTGTATTTCAATTTTTTTCAATCTCACTTTCTTTTTTTACGATGATACATTCACCGCTGGCTCTTTTTTTTCTCCATGCTCTCTTTTTATTTCTTTTTTCCTTATTTCCAGCTCTTTGAATTTTCTCCTATTTTTTTTGTCAACAACTTTCTTTTTCTTTTCTTTTGATTTCCATTTGTCTCACCATTCGAACCTGATTTTTGCAAAATGATGTTAACACGTAAGAATCCGTATTGTTAGATTTCCTTTGAATTGAAGGATTATCATAGAAAATGCGTTCATCTCTCTTTGTCAATGTGGATGAATACTTCGGTATACTCGTGGCATACTTGATTCCTATATCTTCATGTTTGTTGCCTCGAGATGTTTCAAGCTCGTGCTCCGCTTTACTTCAATTTGAATTCCATGATGAATAAGAACCGACACATTGATCCTTTCTAAACAAGTCATTAGATGATTGCCTCTGTAGTGAACTTCCATCCACATGATCTAATCTTTTATACACTTGTTGAAATTCAGATCGCACGATGCTTCACATTTTCTTAATCACATATTGCTGCTCAAAATCTTAAAATACTTATTGGGACATGTTTTACTAACGGATTATTAAATAAAAATAATTTAAAATAGTAAATGAATACCTCACCAAAACAAACCTCACAAGATTCTCTCAAAAAGGAAAACACTCCACTCGTGTTTGCACACGAATAAGCTTTTTCCACTCAATTAATCTCACTCACTCGCGCCTTTTACCTCTCAAAAGTTATTCTCTCAGTTCTAACAGAACTAATAAAACACAATTAAGAAATCAGATATGTTGTGACAAAAGGGTAGAAATAAGCTTCAAAAAGGGTTTAAGGGTATTTTGGGTTTTTTTTAAGAAAAATTTTGCTTTCACCAAAGTGTCAAAATGATGAAAAATGGGTTAAGTATGGTGTATAGGGTCGAAGGGTAAAATGGAAATTTTTCGGGTCAAAATTTTTTTGTTATTGCCAAATTTCACAATCAGATGTAAAATAGGCTCCAATATATGAATCTGAAGAGATTTTTACAGAGGGTTCCTAGAATTTTTTTAGTTCCTACTGTTCTTTTCCTTTTTCTTTCTTTTTTTTTCTTCACAATTTTTTTGGGATATCGAGGATAACGAATGTACCTGATTTAGATTCTAATAGCTCTGATACTGAGGATAACTTGATTACGAGTTGAATCACAATATAATTGTCTCGATTGTCTAAATAGGTACTATCTTAAAAGGTTGTAATATGATGAAAATTTCAATGGTAAGATAGATTTTGAAACTCTCGAATATAAACAAACCAAAAAAGAACTGATGTTATATAACAACGTGACCCGAATTCTATACGGTTAGTTTAGAATCAAAAAGTTTAGGGATGGATAGGACCTTGACCCACTATCTATAATGAGATAGGAAATGAATGTATGAGGTTGATCGCCACAGTTTAAGATGGTGAACAAAGTGATAAGATCGATTTGAACGACGCAAGAAAGAACTCTTGGTAGGTTCGGTAAGTTCTTAAAGAACAAAGAGATTAACTCAAATATGTTTATAGCATAAAATGTCTAAAAGGTCTAACCTTACATCAATCCATAAACAAAATATATATAGACCTATGTATGCTATTAGACAAATTCGACCATTAATGTGAAATGCAAGAATTAAATGGAGCTTTAAACTTAATGCATGCTTCCTTGCTGTCTTTGAACTTGGATGATGAATGTGGCTGGTCAATTATTGATGTTGGAGAAGAATTCAAGAATACTTAAGGTTGAAGAAATCTTGAAAATGAAAATTCAACTCCCTTATTGTACGGTGGCTTTATGAGGCATGGAAATAACCAATAGACATATTCTAGAAGGCCATTCGAATGGACTCATTCAACCCCCATTTGAACGGTGCAATTGATGAAGCAGTTGTTGGTCAAAAAGACAACTTTCCAAGCTGAACCGAACAACCACTTAAGGTGTGAAAACAATCTTGACTCTTAGCAAAACTAAGTAGCCTCTTGCAGCTTTTAAGGTGACCAACCATTGGACTCTCCTAGGATACAATTAAACACACAATTAATTTACTTAAGACAAATTAAACATGCATCATAAAATTGTAATAAAAACGGCAAATTAAATAGCTAGTTTTAAGACACATTAAAATGCAATAAAACTAACAATATAAACTACCAACTATCTTAACTATAACTACCAGCATTAAAACAAGTTTTAGGACACATATTAATGATGCCAAACTCACTTAGGACATATTAAATTGTTGTAATAAAAAAACACAAAAATAATTTAAAAGCTGTGTAAATTTAACACTAATTATCATGCATCACAAGATCTCAATGTCTATATGAAAAAAATGCATGGTTTGAACATTTCATGTTGCATTTAGGCCCTTTAAACTTGGTCCAATCTCGTGTAACAGCCCGATTTTGACCCTAATCGGACATAGTGGTTTTGGGACCACAAATCTGAGCCAAAAATATTTTAATATTATTTTGTGTGTTTATTATGTGTGAATTTGATTGTATGAAATTTTCGTGATTAAATTTTATCATTTGAATGTGTGTGTCCCCGAGTGATTTCGCATCACCGAAAACTCAATAATACCTCAAATATTAAGAAAATATTTTATAGGAGAGGGATGGAGAAGGGGGAGAAGATGACTAAGGGACAATAAAGTTTGGTGTGCGTGTGAGCCCTTTTATAGGCACAAGGAAGGGATGATTTAGAAATTAAAAATTTTCTTTCATTGAAAACGTGTTAAGGGAGACACATTTAATGTTTGGCAGAAGAAAACATGGTTACAGTGGCTAAAAAATACGAAGCATCAGACACTTTTAATGTTTGGCAAAAGAAAAATGTTAGAGAAAGCACACTCAGTTGGGGGAGCTTTCTCTGACAATTTTTTCTCCTCCTATGCATTAAAGTAACTTTTGCAAAATACTCGATGAGCATGGCTGGGCTAAAATTATATGACTTATTCTATGTACAGGGGTACATTGGGGCCTCAGCATAGATAGCATTATTTTCTTCCAGATAATATATTCATTACAATGCTTCCATTATTTAGATGTTCCAAATTTGTTATTTATTGTTAACTTACGCATAACTCACGTTAGACAGTAATGAAGACAAATGATATGTTCGAATGAAAAACCTCATTTTATTTATTTATTCCAAAAACATATATTTACATTGCATTGTTAGAAAAAATACACCAATCGAGTCATCGGGGAGAATGTGTGCCACAAGGCGGTGGACGACAGTTGTGTGGCAGATTTTTGCGAGGCTCCGGAGGTGTGAGCACTTACACTTCCTTGCCAACATCATCTATGCCTTCACACCTACCTTGTAATGGCCCCTAGGCCTCGTCTCCCGCTACGCCAGCACCATCATTGTCCTCTGTGGTCTACTGTTGTGTCGTCCTAGGCTTATATTGTGTATTCTCTGCTCCCGCGGTTGGTGGTTGCACCGATGAGCCACCTTGATAAAATAGTGATGTGATTTGTGTTTGTGTCACTATCAGCGTATAATAATAAGGTACCCCAAATCTCGGGTACATCGGCATTGTCCCTAGCATTGACATCGGTATCGATTGCTACATGGGGGTCTGTAACAGTGTCATCATTGGTAACAGTACATGCGCCAGCATCTAGCTGGACATTTGGGTGGGCATTTTTGTCAACATAAAGGTAAAGAATATGGGGGACGTCGGTTCCCTGAAATATGTACCTATGGGAACAAAAGAACCTCCCATTTGCAGTGGCGGTGCGTAGTGTGGTGCTTGGGACAAAACATATGGTTAGTGAAATGAACCCAAATAAGTTAAGTAAATTGAACTAGATATTGCGTAAACATAAGCGATGCTTCTTCTGTTGGAGTCGATGACGAACTTGTTGTGCAACCATGTCCCCTCCTATGCTGTTGCTGGGCAGCAGGTGATGTTGCCTCTTCGTCCAAATTTGCCTACTCCTCGCCTCTGGTGATAGCAGATATCGCTGCCTGATGACTCTGAACCATGTCATGTAATCAATATCTGCCATTGTGTTCGCTGAGAAATATGTTTTCGCGGATGGGTAAGGATTCCATCCTATGATCCCAAACCTGGATGTGCTATTTGTGCTTATTTGCCCAGTGCTCGTCGTTCTTCCTCTACATGTCCACGTTGTGCAACTCCTTCATGTCTTATGGTGGTGACGAAATTTGTTGCCTCCACTCAAATTGCCACAACAACTAGTCCGATTTGTGCATTTTCACCGCCATATATACTACCAATGACACATTTGCGTCCCACATATCCCAATTTCCAAACACTTCTAGTGGGATACAAGTTATGATATCGGCATCGGTGTGCGACATCCATTCAAGCTAAAAAGCAGAATTGCAAATATCATTACGTATGATTTTTTTTACTAATCATTGCATAATTAATATAGGTTCGAAAGAATAAGTAATTAACCTCGACTTTGGAGCATTGATTTAACAACAGCCTAAAATCTTCAAGCTCCTCTAGTAATCCCACGTAACTTGATCCATAGTTCTACTTGTACGGGCGATATGTTAGCCGAAACATATAATAAATAAAGCATTTATTGTACAAACTACGTATTTCTTAATAAATTTAAAAGTTGTGCCTCGTCACCAACAGGAACACTTATGGGTTGGTTACTCTGAGACTTAAAACAGCAATAGCCATCAGGCCCACGACTACAGTAGAAGCAGGCAACCACCGATCGATATCGCATTCAGTACCGTGGCTCGACATAGCTCTCGATGTAACGTGGACAAGACGACAATCCCCCAACTTAGTTTTTTGCATTCGATGAAGTCTAGTAGATATAGTAGCCACCTTATGTCCAACAAATTTTGAGATTTATCAGGCATTAAAATTCCTTCGATTAACATCATGATGAATGCTCGAACATATTGTTCTATGACCTCCTCTGTTGCATTTTCAAGAAGCTCTTCAAAATTATCCTCTAACCAGTTGATCAATATCTGACCATCGTCAAAAGTGTTTGGGACCTTCCCCAACATTACTTTGTAGAGGTCCACTTTACCAGGAATGACTACTAATCCCATGACGACTAGCCCATCCACCTACAGACCGAGTTGTAATGCTACGTCCTTGAGTGTGATTGTACATTTGTCGCATGGAAGGTGAAAAGTGTGTGTTCCGGGCCTCCATCTTTCCACCAACACGCTGATTAGTGTAGGATCGAGTTTGCAGCCACCGAGCATACGAGACGTATGCAAGAATCTAGCCTCTTGGAATTAGCCCCGAATTTTAAAGATCTGAGGCTTTCCCATATCATGTATGAATGTCTCAAAAATACAACCATCAGCTTATTTATAACATAAAAATTATTTCAAATCATAAAAAAATTTAATTAAATTTAACATAATTGAAAAAAATAAAATTTAAAATTTCATCTTACCATTACTACTTGAGTGGTGGAAATATGCTTGTTGTCGAAACGAATTTGAGAGGCAACCATTTGTTAGAAAATAATTCGGAAGAATAAAATAAGAGATAATTAAAAAAAATTAAATCAAAACATCGATAAATTTAGAACAAAAAGATTGAGAAAGTTGAGAGAGTTGAAAGAAAGATGTGACTGGAAAAAAAATGAAATTTGGGTGGTATTTATAGGGTAAAAAAATTATTGTTGGCCCCTTTAAATTTTTTTTACCATTGGCATGGCAACATTCAAAAAGTCGTTGCTTATTATCGTTGAGGGAAAGCGCGTTCAGCTGGTTATACTTTCTTGTCACCTGTGCAGAAAACACACCCACTTTTTCTTTCTCTCTCCTAAAATCAGCCTATTTCCTTATTTTTAAAAAAGAAAATGGCCTAAAGGCCTAATGAAAAAATAAAAGTGGCATTTAAGCCTAATTTTGTCTTTGTTTTCAAATTCATTAAACACGGGTTTAATCCCTACACATGTTAATTTTAATTATTTTATTTAAAAACTATATAAAATAATGAAAAGAAAAAAAATCATCTCCTAACCAACACCAACTCAATAAAAGATTTAATAAATAGTATAAATTTAAAATAAATATGAATCATATGATTAAATAACAGTGAAACAAACTACTTAATTGGTTTTTATTTCCATTCAAAATTGATGAAAACGTCATGATAAACAGTTTAATTTAACATTTTTCATTTTAATATTGTACATATTTCATGTGTTATTATTTATTTTTATTTTTTGAGTAATCTCATTATAAGTTCTGATCATATCCATTCTTTTTTGAGACAATACCTAGGACTACCCAAAGCCCCTCCCCAACCCATAATGGGAGAATAATATGCTTCAACGCACTCGAACCCATATCCTCTTGTATTGGCAACAATGACCATACCAATCGAACTAAGATTTTATATTTCATTATTTATTAGTTTCAAACCATATGTTTTATTATTTATTGTATGCTAGTTTTTAAATAGCGATTTATACTCTAATTTTGTGATTTCCACACACATAATCGTATAATAATATTTCTAATTTTAAGAATATATGTAAAAAAGCATCAAAAATAGTTTTTTGAAGTAAGGGACAAATAAATAACTACGTAATATTCAAATTTAAGTAAAACATGTTAATTTGAATCATTGTATTAATTATTAGCCAAACCTTGTAGATGTATCTTTTTCAGAAATAATAGTAATATTATACTAATGACAGTTATATTTATGTTATACAAGTGTTATAATTTGAAAAGTAGTTATATTTTTTTCAAAGAAAAAAGTTATACTTTTGTGCTAAAAAAAGTATATATATTTATAAAAAAATTATGCATGAATAATATAGTAATACTGTCATATTCCAAAAATCGGGTTAGAAAAAATTAGGTTTGTGAAACTAAGAGTAGTCATGCCCTGATTTTAGAGTTAAGATTGTGACAATTTTATTAAGTGAATTAATTTGGTTCAGTGGTTAAGTGTGTTGCTTGTGTGAGGTTCTAAGTTTGAATCCTTTCCCTTGAATTTTTGCTTATTTTTGCCTAAACCCTTATCTTTGATCTTGTAGCTGAAGTGATGTTAAGAATGAGTTTGCTGGTTCAATAATAAGGTGTCAACTTATCCCTAGGTCTTGTGTTTGAATCTTTTGTGTGTGCAAAGTGGGAATTATTTTTTGTTTTAAATTCGGAAGAAAAAAAATTCTGATATGGATAATGATAAGAGTTAGTGGGGTAGTTTAAAATTAGTGGTGAGAGGTTTTCTCCTAAAATTCCTCTTTCACAACCGTCCCTCTTTCCCCACACTCTCTCACGTCCCACATTCTCATTTTTCCCATTTTCTTCCCATTTTGATTTTCAATACTTTTTGCTACTGTAATTTATCTGTTACTTTTTCCTCTATTGTTTTCTTTTCCTTTTTCATCTTATTTCATATCTTTTCTCTTAAACAATTATTTTTCATTCTTTTTGAAAACACCATTTGCTAAGGTGTTATAGTTGCTTGTCTTTATTGTTGCTGACTTTTCTTCTATTTTCTTTCCGTTGGTAAGTGGTGGTTGTTAATTTGTTTTAGTAGTGTAATTGTTCTTTAGTTTGCTTGGTTAAGTAGACTTTTCAGTATGGTGGTTATCATGGGTATTGATTATTTTGATGTTTCGATAGGAGTGTTTCGTGAGGTGTAATATGTTCTCCGACGAGTGAGGGGATTCTCTTTTGGGTTTTGCTATCTGTTTAGGTAAGTAATCGAGTGCTTCGAAGGGGGCTGAATCGTGATGTTAAGTTTGTTTGTTTGTTGGTTGTGGCCAAATTGATAATTGATTGTTGGTGTTTAAGGCTAATATTATTCGTTTTAAATGTTGTTTCTAGGGTTTGGAGAGGTGACATACTGTCGTGTTTCAGAATCAGTAAGGTGTGTAACAGAAACTTGAGAAAATAATGAATAACAAAAGCTAAAATTGGGAACTATCGACGCCACATGGCTAAGTGGTAGGTCGTGTGTGACACATAGGCGTGTGACATGCCGTGTGGTAGGTTGTGTGTGACATATGAACGTGTGCCAAGCCATATGCTAGATTGTGTAAGACACACAGTCTAGGCCAATTGGGCCATGTAGGCCACACGGGCGTATCTTAAATCATGTACCAAGTCGTGTGGGCCACACGGGCTGGCCAAGTAGGCCATGTAAGACACACAGGCATGTGGGCCCAAATTTTGAAAAATTTCCCTAAGGCCGTATTCATTGTACAAGTCGAATGTAGGCCTCTCGTAAGGTCTGTATATGCATTTTAGATTATAAATGTTAATTTAAGATGTTCTGTTTGAGTTAATTTCGATTTTTGTATGCATGTTTAATATGTTATATGCTCAATATGATTTGTGATAAGATAAGTACGATTTGTAATATGATAAGTGTGATCCGTATTTGTTAAGCATGATCTGGATCTGTTATAAAAGCATAAGAAAATAGCGAACGATGAAAGTCGAAATCGATAATTATCGATGCCACATGGTTGTGTGTGACATACGGGTATGTGACAAGCCATGTGCTAGACTGTGTGAGACACACGATCTGGGCCAATTGGGCCATGTAGGCCACACGGGCGTGTCTGAGATCATGTACCAGGCCTTGTGGGCCCAAATTTTAAAAATTTTCCATAGGGTCGTATTCGATATACAACTCGAATGTGAACCTCCCGTAAGGTCCGTATAATGAAAATTAGATTGTAAATCTTAATTTATGATGTTCTGTTTGAGTTAATTATGATATATGTATGCATGTTTAATATGTTATATGCCCAATATGATCTGTGATAAGATAAGTACAATCTGTAATATGATAAGTATGATTGTATTTGTTAAGCATGATCTGAATCTGTTATAAAAGCATGTATGTTATATACATTTTTTATGTCTGTTAGTATTTGCATGTGCATTGGGGTGGGATATGATATTTGATGGAGAAAATGTGATTTTGGCAATATTACTGCACCTTCTAGCTGTGTATCTGCAATATTTGTTCTGGCTGCTTGACTACAATGTTTCTGTCTGGAAGCTCAGCTGCACTTATATGAGTGGCATACCACCACGACCCGATGTGATGGAATGAATGGACTCTTGTAATCCTAATTGGTGTGATTAGTTGGACGAAGTTGGTATGTAGCAGATGGGGGTAGGATCTGTGTCTGCATCTGTATCTAAATCTGTATATACATCTGCATTTGATTATGAGAGTATATCTGATTTCATATATGAGAAAATGTTTGAATCTGTATATGAAAACGTATTTGTTTGTGTATGTGTTTCTGATTTGTTGTTTGGATGTGTTACACACTGAGCTTCTAGCTCACTCGTTTGTTTAATATGTTTCAGGTGGTCTTCAGACTTAGGACCGGATGACGTGTGGGAGCTCGGATTGATTTTCTGGTTAAGTAAATAAATTGGTTTATGATTATTTTATTTATGATCTTTTGGTTTGTAAATTTGTTTTATGATTTCTATTCATTTTCGTCGGATTTTAATATTTTTAACGTAAAATGATGATAATGTACGATTTATCAAATTCAAAATCGGTTTTCAAAATTAAAATCGGTAAAAAGAAAAATCCGTTGCTACATGACTTGATGGTTTTGCTGTGATATAAAAGTATTCAAGTATAAGTTTTTTTTTAAAAACATGTAAGAGCTTTGCGATATTTATATTTTCGAAACACTCACTGAAATCAGAAGTTTTCAAACAAGATCAGGTTAGGAGTTTTCTGTAAAATTAAATATGTTATGTGCGTAATTTCTAAATTTAATGTATAAGTATTTTGATTAAAGTTAATATTTTTAAAACTTATGGTTTCTAAAGTTGGGATTAAAACTTCTGAGATTTTAAACAAACTAATGTAATTTCTCCAGATTTGGTTGTAACGTCTAGGTCGAGTTTGGGTTTTACAAATATTGTGGTAAAAAAATTCAAATATTTTATAAATCGAAAAAATAGAGGAATTTAAGTATAATGAAAACCAAGTCAAAATATTACACAGTCTTTTTTTTGGGTTTTTTACTCAAATAATATAAAATAATTAAATAAATACTGAAATGGATAAAGACAATAATATTTACGAATCTAGGCAGGAGCTGCAGTAAAAATTCGATGCCGCTTGACCAATTGGCGGCACCCTTCTCCCCAGCCACCAGTCACATCAGGTTTTAAAAATATATTTTTTTTTTGTGGGTGTCGCTTGGTCAATGGGCAGGACTAGACTAAAATGTGATGACCTAAAACATTTAGAGACCTGATTTGATTAAAAGCTTTAAGGGTGCCACCTGACAGATTGGCGGCACCAAACTTCAAATATGCTAAATTGCTTCATAAACCTTTGTTTATTATTTCTTATTATTTCCTTTCAAAACAAAAAATAGAGAGGCATATTACCAATTAGGCCAAAATGTTTTTTTTTACTAAAACGTATTTTTGTAAAAATGAGAATTCCAACTGGAAATAAATTTTATTTATTTTTCAAAAAATGATTTTTTTTGTTCAAATAATTTTTTTTGTAAAATTATTTTTTAAAAAATTGTTCGAACTGGAATAAAATCATTTTCAAAAAATAAATTAAATTTATTTCCTGTTGAAATCGGCTTTTTTATAAAAATACTTTTTAATAGAAAAAACTTTTTCGACTAATTGATAATAGGCCTCTCTATTTTTGGTGTTGAAGGGAAATAAAAGAAATAAATAAGAAGGGGTTGTTAAGGAATTTACCCTTTTCAAGTTTGGTGCCTGCATATATTAGTAAATATTACTACCTTTATCTCATTTTAGTATTTATTTAATTATTTTATATTATTTAGGTAAAA
>JABFAF010276710.1:0-17640 GCA_013677275.1 Gossypium schwendimanii
TATTTCTCAAAATTGTTCCTGTTATGAGTTGTTCATTTTCAGTTTTTTTTTTTGTTATCCTTTTTCACAACTTTATTAAAAAATTAAATATAATATGTTGAAAATAAATTCAAAATTTTAAAAATGTTTTCAGAACTCATTCTTTGTTAAGAAAAAAAAAATAGAAGAAATTCCTAGATTTCTTAAAAAAATTATTTTTTATAAGCATGCAGTAGAGAAAATCTATTTTGAAATTATGTTGTGTTTTTAAATTCTTTTGGTATCTTTAATCTCTATTTTATGTTACTTATTTAAAGCTCATGGCATGTTTCAAAATAAAATTTGTGTTTGGTTCTTCAATTATAGTTTTTTTTTTTTAAAATTAATGCCATTTGGAAATTATGTGAAATCTTTGATTCATTCAAGTATCAAAATCATGAATTTTCTAATTACACTAAAACTAACTTAAGTATGCTCAAAATTAAAATAAACACAAAAGAAATAAGTATACAAGTTTTTAAGAATTAATTACAATAGCATGCATATGTTAGAATAATTTTCATTCCTAACATAAAATTATTTAAACACTGTTAAGAGATTTTACAAAAATTCTGTGGAAAATTGATAATTTACTAACATTATTTAATTAAGTTATAATGTTAAGCTTATTTAATTAATAAGTCTATCTAGCATATTTCTATGTTTAATAAACTAATATAATGTAATAATATTTTTGGTATTATTACTAATTTAATCCCTGAATGATTAAACATACACTATATAAGTATTGTGTCAATTAATTTAGTTGTTTTCCTTCATTCATAATGCATGAGAAACATATTCATGATTTTACTTACATGAGTAAATAGATCAAAAGCACATAACATCTTTAGTAGAATTAAATAATTAAAACTACGAAAATTAAATCATTCTAAAGCCAACAAAATTAAGCAATCATGATTATATTAAAAGCACAAAAACTTAGTTGTAATCATATTTCTTGAATTGAAAAAAAAATAAAGATTGAAGGGAAAGAGAATTGCTAAGCCACTTCTAGTTGATCTCCATGGCACAACTCACTTTGCTCCTCATTTGTTCTTTTCTTCTTGTTGTGACTACCAAGCTTAAAAGCTCTCAATATTGCCTAAAGTGGCTACTCTCAAAACCTTGCAAATACGCTCTCAAATGGAAGTGAAACGAGAGAGAACGAGAGAACAAATGCCTCTTTATTTATACTAGTGAAGAGCTCATTGAATTTGCTATTTTAAGCATGATAATCCCCCTTTTTTTCTCTCATGCATGGTCGACCCCTTGTGAGATGGAGAGCAAATGTCTCTCTATTTGACTGGTGAGGAGCCCCTTTTTTTCTCTCATGCATGGCTAACCCCTTGTGTTGAGGAAGGAAGGTGGATGACTTTACTAAATTTAGCTAGCTCATGCTTGATTCCTGGGAAGAAGTTGAACGGTCACATGGAAAAATTTTTGTAGCGGATTTGTGACATTTTTCCAAGTCTTTGTTGCCTAAATTAATTATTTTTATGTACGGTTGGATTTCCCGTAGCCAAATTGGGCTTTTTACTCCTTAGTGGATAGTTTGGGCTTCAAATTTGGCAGTAGGATTCTCCACTTCAGTGATCCAATTGCAAGCTAGGTTAAAATTAATTTGAGAGTCCAACAGATGAATTTAGGACGTCCATGTTGATCAACCATCAACCCACATCAGCATGGCCTCTGCTATAGGAATGCTACAAAATCGAGTATTGAATAGGTGAGCTTCAAGACTAACTTTTCTTCTATTGCACCAACCTGTGTCAAATCGGCAAAAATATGTCAACGTAGCATATAAAGAAGTAAGATTACAAATTTATCTTTAATTTTTTCCTACTTTACAAATTTGTAATAAAACTACAAAATTTGTTATCAAAATACTCATAATTTGCATGAATTGTTAGTCAGAAGGTGTTGTAAATGTCGATATAATTTCAAGTTGTCCAAATGATTGCATTAGGTATAAAATGCTTTCAATGAATTTATAATTCTGATCATTTTATTATGTTCAAATATATGATTTATTTTAAATATCTTTTGATGTGAATATAAATTGATTAAAAGATTTTTGGCAAAACCTATGACTAACTCTCTTTGTGACGGTGATGATGGTGAGTCATGTTCTACTGAAGATCTAAACACAAAGAAAATGAGATTTAAAGATAATGGCGCTAATGCAGACACAAATGTGGTTATGGAATTTTCACATGAACCGACGTTGTTGGCAGACTGTCAAGACCATCCAAAAATATATCTTGCTCGAAAAGAAAGAAAAACAAACTTTTGTAGAGTGGTGAGCTAGGTCGAATCCACAGGAGGTGGGATTAGAGTAATTCCTAGAAAATAAATGAGAAAATAAAATTGAGGGGGGTTTCTATAGTTCAAATTGAAATAAAAACAAATGACAAAGAATGTAGTCAAAATAGTAAAATTTAAAGGAATACAAGGATTGATAAATATTAATGTAAGGGAAATCACAATTTTTCGATTCACGAATTGATAATTGATTTTGTAAATAATTTTCTTGTCACACCCCGAAAACCAGGTAATCAAATCATGGGCTTGAGTGAAATACGATATTAGTATCGTAGAACTTAAAGTAAAATAAGTAATTAGGCAATAATAATTGGATTAATAAAAATATTTTAGTGAGGGTTAAATTGGAGCAATCTTTAAAGTCGAGGTCTAACGTGTAAATTAAGAGAACTAATTGAAACTAGAGCTGCTAGAACAAGGGAGAAAGTAGGAAGGGGCTTAAGGGTAAATAGCCCAAAATTTTAAAATTGGTTGGCTATATAAGACCATTCACTATCCCTTCCCTTCATACTTTAAACCATTTCAAAAACTGGTTAGAAATCAAATCAAGAGTATTCTCTCAAAATTCCCTTCATCCTTTTGATTTTCTTAGCATCCAAACACCTTTTTTCTCCTTAATTTCAAAAGAAATCCGCTCTTTCTCTTTCCATTTTCTATTAACACTTAGGTTATTTTTGCTCAAAATTATCTAATTTCGTGGTGATCTTTTAACTAAAGGTAAACCTTCTGATTTCTTATGGTTTAAATATTTAATATGTGATTTCAATTTGTGTTCTTATAGATCTAACCAAGAAATCATAAGATATATGGTTTTAAAGCATGATTTTGCATAAAAATGGTGGATTTCAAAATAATAAGCTAAGTGATGGTTTTAAAACAAATTTTAGCTCATTTTATAGTAATTAAGAGGCTTTAAAACCTGATTTAACAAATCCTTAAAGAGATTACATGAATCAATTGATTTTTCTTCCATAAGATTGAAGACGAATGTGATTTTCTGAAAAATGTTAATTAGTGAAATTGAGTAAAATTAATGGCTTAGATAAGTAATTAACCATTAGATCTAATGCTAGGAATTGAAAATTGAGGATGTGGTTGAGTTAAAATGAAGTAATTTGTAGTTTAGAATTGCGCGAAGTGAGTTCGCCAGTTTGAGAGAGTGGTGAATTGCTGTTGTGTTCTAGGATAGCTGTTTTGTTGTGAAAAATAATAGCCTATATGTATTATGTTATGTGTGAAGCCTCTATTCGTGAGGGAACATCCACGAGCAAGGAAAAGGGCAAACAGGAAGTGGTGTAGGCTCGACAATTAGCGGCGAACCGCAGGTGAGTTGTAACAGCCCATTTTTCAGTGGTGTCAGGAACAATGGTTTTGGGGCCATAAATCTGACTAGTAAGTTCATAAATATTATTATTTAATATTTATAATTCAAATATGGTATTAAAATAAATTTTGAATTTACAATTTATGCTATTTGAATGAACAATTAAGTTCAAGTGGTAAGACCCTAAAGTCAAGTGGTTTTAGAAAATAAGGTATTGGGACCTCGTTTCTATAAACTAATCTGTAAATATTTTTATAAATATTTACGGAATGTTATTAAGGTTTTATTAAAGTTTCGTTAAGAAATTTTGATGGTTAGATAGTTAATTAAGCAAAAAGGACTAAATTGTAATAGTTGAAAAGTTAATCGCTATTGGTTTAAAGGTGTTAATTGATTAAAGAAATATAATTGGATGACCTTAATGGATAAATTTCCCATTCTTATGATGGTGGATGGTTTAAGCTTTAAATTCTTTAATTTTATATGTTTATATGTTATTTTTTATTATTAAATGTTTATATGTTATTTTTTATTATTAAAATAAAGTAAAAAGGTTAATAAAAATAAGAAAACATAATGTTTTCTTCTTCAATTGCTTTGTTCATCACTGAAACACCATGGCAAGAAGAACCAAGGTTCGGCCACTCTTCAATTTATGCATGGTAAGCCATTTTTCAGCCGTTTCTTTTAATTTTTATGTTCTTCAGATCATTGCAACTAGATCCGTACCTTCATTTTTGAAACTGTTAAAGATTTTGAATGTTTCCATTTGATGAATCTTTGTGATTTTAGATGTTAAATGATGAATTTGAGGTATTACTTGTTTTTTTGTAAGTATTTTGTTAAGTGATTTTGATGAATTTAACGATTAGGGATTAAATTGTTGAAATAGTAAAAATACAAGAAATTTGTGTGAAATTGCTGCAAAAGTGGGCTATAATGGATGTTATTAACATTCGGATGGTATGAATTTTCAATAAAATTGGTTTATTTGCATGATTAGGACATATGGACTAAATTGAATAAAAATGAAAAGTTGAGGGTAATTTTTGTAAAATGTTAAAAATGAATAAATTGCATAAAATGAATTTGTTTTACTATCTAAATTAATGAATTGAATGAAATTATTAATTTAGATAAAAAATGAGTTAAAAATCGAGGAGAAGAGAAATTACCAAATAACCCCTATACTTAGTCATTGCTGCAATTTAGCCAAGTAAGTTCGTATGAACTATAATCACTTAATGCTGATTAAATTGAATGTTTAACGTGTTGTTCTAATGTAAATGAATCAATATATATGTTATAATGCAATTTATCATGTAAAGAAATTATGGAAACCCAATGAAGTCACGACGATTATCGAGCCCCATTTGAACCTTAGGAATTCATAGGATACAAATTACATGTCATTAGGGTTTTCATGTTTTGGGTGCTGGTCCTGAATGTCCTACTGATGGCTGAGGTCATGCATTTGTTACAGATACACCACCGCTTGTGTGAGCAACATCGTGTAGCTTAAATTCTGACCTACAGCTCGTGTGAGAAATGATGTAAAGGAAAGGAAATGTTACAATTATATGTTAGCACACTTTGTGTAAGCTATCCCACGTATCCAATGATATTCTAAATGGTTCAATGGACATGAAAAGGAAAGGAATGATAAATGTTTAAAAGGAACTATATCATGTATTTATTAAAAGGGTTGAAATGGTAAATTTCATTAAAATTATGATATATAAAGGAAAGTGATGAATTCAAATGAATTGTGTTCATGTGTAATGGCTTACCTATGTTAAACTCATGTGGATTATGTTTGAATATGCTAACATGTGTTGTTGTTGGTGCTTAGGCTTGTGTCAAGCTTGTGTAATTGGTTGATGTTTATACTTATGTCTTGTATTATGCAAATGATTCAGGTAAGAACAGGTAATGAAACGGTAAGTTCATAATTGGGATGTAATATGATGAAATAAAATGATTGATAAGTTAAATGACATTTATATGTGAGAAGTATACTTATGTTATGGATGAATTTACTCATGTCATGAATAAATACAATAACATTTAAAATGGAATGGAAAGTAAGTAAATAGAAAGGTTCATAATCTTATGAAAAGGTTGATGATTTTGTAATATATCTTATAATATCCTATTATGTTATGAATGAAAAATATATATGATGCTGATGGACTTAGTCATTTGTGAGTTGATGGTTATGTAGTTTTATAAATCTTATGGCATTTTCATAGCTTATTATTTATCCTATAATGTTCATTATTGAAATGGAATGTTATATTTAAAGTTTATATGAGCTTACTAAACATTCATTGCTTGCATAGTTATTTTCCTTTACTTTACAGATTATTGGAAGCTCGATCGATTTGAGGTTTGTCAGAGATCTATCACACCATCCAATGGACAAATTGGTAGGTTTTGAGTAATTTGGTTATGGTTTATAATAGCATGTATAGGAAGATTCTAATGGTATTATAGTGCATGTGTAAATGATGTTTTGGTATGTGTAAGCTTTGGAAAGCTTTATTGGTTTGGTACATCTCAACACCTTACCCAATTATGCGTTGTTGATTACTCTTGTTGATATGATTCATTTGGCATGTTGGTGATAGATTGACAATGGTTACTTTTGACATGTTTTAGTTCATAATTGAGCTAGGTTATAATGTTTGAAAATGATAGAAGGTGATTTGGTAACTATACATTATGTAAGTTAACTATGTTGGTACATTTGACACCTTGTTAGTTTGTGTAATTGTGACTATATCATGTTGTATGTTCTGAATGGCTCAAATGACATGTTTTGTATTGGAATAGTAATGGTCAAATTTGATGTTTGATTTGTTAGAAGTTGAGCTAGGGTCGAGGATAGAAATGAGATCAAATAAATGCATGTTTAGGTAAGTTTAAATGTTTGCATTTGTGGTGCCTTGATTGACATATTGGTTGATTGATTTGGGATCATGAAATTGGTCATTATATGTAAGTTTTGATAAGGTTTTGAGGCTTTGATAATGTGCACTAAAATTTTTTAGGTGGATGCATGAATCGATATTGGGAATGGCTTGAATTTGGTCAATTTCATGACCACAGACATGAGACACTGGCATGTGACTCAGCCATGTGTGACACATGGCCATGCGATGACACGGCTGTGTGTCCCCTGTAAGTTTTAATGCATGCAAGTTAGGCTATTACACGACCTAGAACACGGCCTGGGACACGGGCATGTGGAGCTATTTTGACAGTTACACGGCCTGGCACATGGGCGTGTGGCTTGGCCATGTTGACTCAACTCAGAGAGTTACACAGGCACGGACACGGGCTGGGACATGGTCATATGTCCCTATTTTGATTGTTACAAGGCCTGAGACATGGGCGTGTGTCTCAACTGTGTGAGTTACACGACCATGTGACCCTTGCAGTTCAAATTTTCTAACTTTTTCCTGAACTTTCTGAATGATTCCAATTTCGTTCCGAATTGTTTCTAAAATGTTTTTAAAGGCCTCAAAGGCTCTATTAAAGGATGATATGCATATAGATGAATGATTTATGCTATGTTTATGTTGAGGTATAAAATGTATGTTTTTAAAGTTATGTTTTTACGGTAATGCTCTGTAACCTATTAACGTGATCCAGCTCGATTGATTGAGTCGAGTTAACTTAAGATGCCTGATCATCAACGAGGAGTTGATCTGATTCATTTAAAGAGTAGATTTAGTGATGAAGTAGCGGAAGTCTTTAAAGGTATTCAAAAGATTGGTTATTTGGATAGTTGATAGGTTCGATTTAACAAAATAAAACAAAGATAGTTTTTGTTAGAAAAGATGGAATGGAAGAATAGAACTTAAGTTTCAAGAGTGATTCAATACTATATAAAGTATTGCCTCGGGAATTATATCACTTAAGATGGGAAGTATGATAGATAGTAGATGGATCTTGACCCGTTACTTATGAGAAGTAAGATTCAAAGGTATAAAAGGATGGAAGGAAATAAGAGTTAGGATTAACGCCGCTAGCGAGCTAGGTAAGTCAATTCGAGACTCGAACGAAATGGAGAGGAAGAAAACCTCACAAGAACAATATGTTCATTCAATAATTTCGCAAAAAGTCCTTTACAACATGAAATAACAAACTATTTATAGCCTATATATGATAGCCGAATGGATAGAATAAACAAACTTAGAGACTAGGTAATTCGGCTTTAATTGTATGAATTAATCTAGAAATGTATTTCCTATTAGCTATGTGTAGATTCGGCTGGATGTAAGGTTTAATGTTCAACTTTAAAGCTAAAGAAATGAATGTGGCAGCTGGTGAATGCATAGGAGACCATCGGCCATGTCTAGGTTCAGCCAAAGGGTGAATGGTCCCTCCAATAGATGCCTCTTGGTCGAATAAACACATTGGAGATCAATAGCCAGCAAACGATGCATGTAGGTGAGTATTCATGCTCTCTTCCATTGATTGTAATGAACCGTTCATGCACCATCCTTAATGCATTCATACGTTGAAGGTAGTCATTCATGCACCCGCACGTACATTGAACCAGCCTGTTTATGAACCATCATTAATTGTGTTTTCCACATTCGGATGTACCTACAAAAGACATGAGTAAATTAAGTTCAATGTATATTTGGCTGATCTTAGACTAAATAATATCAAGACATATTAAATTAACAAATTAAAAAAAGATAATAAAATATAGCTAATAATAAATTTGGCCAGCTCAATAATAGATGAAATTCTTAATGAGATGAATTGAGCTCGAGAATTCAGTCATGAGTTGTAGGAAAATAATTAAAATAAAAATAATACTTAATTTATTTATATGATAAAAGAAATGAGCTGAAAGTATGCTTAATTGAGCTCAAACGAGCTGAAAAGAGCTCAAGTGAGCTGATTTGAGTAGGAACGAGCTGAGGGAGCTAGAATTGAGCTAAAATCAGCTTGCACTAAGGTGCAAAGAGTCTTCAAGAAATGGGCTCGAGCTTCTCTTTCATCCATCAGTTGATTCTCCTTCCACAGTCGAAGAAATAGAGTTGAAATAGCTTCATGAAAGCGTTTGGATCGAGCTCGAGTCAATGGTCCTTTTGGAAGCTCGATGGAATCATGGCTAGGACTTAGCGGTGCTTGGGACGTGGTCACATCACCTATTCGGGTGACAAAAATTGGGTTTGGGGTGTTACATGAGTGTTCTAACATAACTCACTTAAACAATGGTTTGCATGCTCGAAAGTCCAAGTAAGGCATGCGGACATTGTTAAAATTTCATGGGAGCCTTGCTATATATTATGCAAGCCTTGATTTATGATCTACGAACTTTGTTACAATGTGTGCGACCTTTACATATTTGTGTGAGCCTATAATATGCAAACCCAATAAAAGTATTGTGTGAACCCTATAAAAGTATTGTGCCAACTTTATAAAAGTGAGTGAGCTTATAAGTGTGCGAGATTATATATGTCATGCGAACACCAGTATCACGCGGGCCTTTATATTATGCAAGCCCACTTGTGATAAATGCGAACCCTACTTTCAAATGTTTTATGCGAGCTTAAATGTTTCATGTGAGCTTAACTATTTTATATGAGCCAAATGTTTTATACAAGCTTAAATGTTTTACGTGAGCCTAAAAGTACTATACGAGCCTATATTCATGTACAAATCCCTTACATTTTGTGCGAATTCTATGCCATTCGAACCCATATATTATGTGTGAACCCATATGATATAAGTGAGCCCATGTTTGTGCAAGCTCTGTTGGGTTGTGAGCCTTATTATATTGTGTATTGTGAATGTGATAAAAAAAATGATATGTTGGCATTGTTAACGATTGAAACCGCTAGATATAATTGGCAAGCCATAGGACTGTGATTACTCACCCTCTCTACTCTATGTTATGGCATTGTAGCTCAGAGATAGTGTTGGAGAGATAAGGGAATGTTCAGTATAGCTCCATTCACTGTAGATAGTGTGGTATGTTTGAAGAGTGTGAACATTCGCGCTACACTTACATAGAGATAGTGTTTGACTCCTTGAGTCATATGGAGTGTTTTGGAGATCTTCTTATCCAATTGTGTCGCATGATTACGTGGAAGTGTATAAGATCATACAAGTAATAAGTAGCAAGTAAAGAGTATTGTTTCCATAGAAATTATTGTGTGAATTATTTTCAACGTCAAGTTTAATCAATTTTGAAGGAAAAAATAAAAGAGAATACTATTGATGAGAGTTGTAAAATTAAATTAAGAAATGTAACTAGAGTTCAAAGACCCATAAAACAAACAACATACCTTATAGGAAATAATCACAAAAAGAAATGAACTAAAGATTTAATATAACACAACATGAATAAACTAAAATAAATATGTCACTTAATAAGAATTTATTGGTATTCATAAAAAGAATATAATGGAGGATCGTGGGAATATGAAAATTCATTAAACCCATTTTATTTAAGGCATAGGCTTCTCTCAAAGTCCTATTATGTCCCTAAGTTAATTAGCATATGCTTATATCAAAAACTAACCTAAAAATCACCCTCTCGAGCATTTAAATAGTTTATGCATACAACATTCATCTTTCAATGCCAACATGATATGCACCATTTAGGTATTTTTCAATTAACCATTACCTCTTCTCAGATTAAATAGTTAATTCATTAACCTACAAATGTTGGCCATAAATTTATCAGTATAATCATGAATTAAACCTAAATGAATTAAATAATCATTTGTACAAAATATTCAGACAACAAAAACAAATTAATTCAAACCAAGATTCATATCCATTTTGAATAAACAAAATTAAGTCATGACATATTAAATTGAAAACATGAAGATGAGATGCAATCTTATCTCTCTACACAAGAAAAAATTGACTACAGGGGTTGTTTGCGACTGCTCCTTGTAGCTTCCCATGGTGGCTCTCCTCCACGTCATTTATGCTAAAATCATTTACACGTATTCAATTCATCCTCCTACATGCTCTTATACTGCAAGTGTTTGCCTTATTTTGTGGAACTCAAAAGTTTAGTAAGCCAAGGAGAAAAATTGGTGTAATGCTTGCCCTATTTATACTTGATGGTGCTAAAATCCCCTAAAATCTCTATGAGTGTGTTGTCCCTTGCTTAAGGGAGAAGTAGGTGGATGGTTCCTTGAGTTCCTCCCCTTTTTGTGCCATCCCTTGTATGGTGGAGGAGTGGTTGCTTCCTTCCTAATTTTAGCAAGGAAGTTAGCTTAATATCCTTCTTATGTGGTCAGCCAATGAATGGTCAAAAGATAGTGGTTTTTTTACTGCAATTTTTAGTAGTAGGTGGACAGTTGAATGCTTAATCCAAGGAAAAATATGCTAATTTTATTTGGTGTATATTGGGGCCAAATATGTTAAATTTAGGAGTTGAATGGTCGATTAGCTAATTTTAACAGTGGATGTTGCTATTCCATTTCATGGTAAAGTGGGTAAGTGGAATGGTTTTGGCCTCAAATTTGGACAATATTGGGTCTCCTTGGAATTAACTCTGAATGAACACCAATTTGAATCCCATGTGACTACATTGTGAATCCTTCAACCTGCACCTGTCTAAGACCCAAATATGACCAAAATTCTGCCATCCTTTCCCTTATCCCAATTAATACAAAAAATTAGCAAAATAGCATGCATTTAACATAATATTCACAAACTTAACACATTCCCATGGAAATAATAAAATACCGTGAAATTGAGTGAAAACCCATATAAAGTGTTTTCTATTTACTCGAAATCTGCATAAATTTTATATAAAAGAGTGTTGAAATCTCTATATTTTAGAGTTGACACACCCCTAAACATAAATCATTGCTCATCTCGAGTAATGCTAAAAACATGTCATAATGTAGAATTTTATTCAAGCAAGCAGTCATGAAGAAGAAAAAATGTATACCTTCAAATCAATTATGTAAATATGTAGTTCATATACAACATATCATCCAATATTTATTGAAGTAGCTAAATGTAAAAAATAAAAATAAAAAATCATGATTTGAATTGCTAATTTTCAGAGTAAAGTAAGTTCAATCCCATAAAAGATTAATTCCGTAATTTAACTAAGCATCATTCCTCAGATTTAACACATGTCTTCATATGTTGAAATTCTATAATCCCCCCTCCACTAATGTAGTTAGCTTAGCAGTTTAAATCAATAGGTCTTGATAAGGTTGTAACGGGGCTAGGGTTAAGGTATGGAGAAATTATATATTTTATGTTCAATAAACCTAAACATAGTTTAGCTTAGCCTTCAAACGTTGTAACTATCCACCAAAAAACCAACTATTTTTAGGTCCTGTGCGCAATGTTACCTCCTTTTTTTAAAGAGTACCTTTTTAGAGCACGTCTTTGTATGTAACTCATCCTTAAGTGTTTTATAATATACACCCAATATTTCTCTTGGATTCCCCTAAACATAAAATTCGAACACTTCCAAAGTAAGCTAGGAAAAGATTCAGTGGTTCAAAAGGTCAAAGAAACAATTATTTGGGAAGAGCTACTTATTTCATGGGTTACCTTAGAAAAATATAGGCCATACAACTTAAAATGTGGTTTTAAAGGGATTCAATTGATAAGGTAGGCTTGAAAGGCTCAATCAATCCAAAGAAAATATGCCTAAATAATTTTTTAAACCTACTATGCTAACTAGCATTTTGCCTCAAGGAAAGTACCAAACCAAGTCAAGAGACTAAGTCCTCATGCATGTTTAATTTCTAAGGAATATAAAACAATTATGGTGAATCTACACATACTCAAAAAAATGAACATTCATCTCATAATTTACTTAACATAAAAATACTTGAAATAAATAAAAAATCATACTTGAATTTGGACTAACCTATCATACAAGAATTAATATTGAGCATCTTTTTTTTCTTATCTGTCTCCCTGTACAAATTCATCTTCTACAAGAATTGAAGAAAAAATCGAATAACAATTGAGGTAAAGTGACCAAGTGCGCGCGTGTGCATTAAAATAACTAATTTATGAAAAAAATTTTAATATTCCGTTTCACTGCAAGCATACAGGTCAGTTGTAATATTTATAGTGTTACAACGAAACACCAAAGTATTCCAGGGATCGAAACCAAAGGAAGAGACCATTGAGCAATAACTAGCATACACAATAGAGGCTAAGTGGCTATTAATACAATTTTATATTATGACTATTTATAAAACATAAATTTCCAAGAAAATTAAATATCGTACTCTAGGGGCTAAATTGAAAGAAATGTAAACTAGATGGACTATCTAGCAAATGACTAATAGAGGTTGGTTGACTTCGATGTGGTTCACCAAATATCGAACTAGGGACACAAGTCCCGTAAATTACAAAATGGATTCATTTTATCTTTCGATCTCAATTTACCGATTTAGACGAATTAGGTTCGAGTTATCTTCCAATCTCGCCGGTTAATTTAGGGCTACCGAACGGGTGCATAAAAAAGTAGCCTTTCAGTCTCACTTTATCTTAGTACTCCCTTAGGGGCATCACTCCCCAAGTTCTTAGTTCTATTCAAATTAGTCTTGTTATGATTTAGTCCTTTTCCTAAAGATTTTATATTTTCTACATTTCCATCAACCAACCTCCTTAAGGATTTAGCTAAACATGCTCAAAGTTAAGAAAATAAACATAATAATGGACAACAAAGCAGCCATAAACGTAAAACTTAAGAAAAATGTGAAAGTTGAGATTTTTATGCAAGAAAACTTCAATAACATGAAACCAAAAGCATTTTACAAAGAAATCTAAAGCAAGACACATAAAAGGAACGAGTTTAACAGATTTGTAGTAAAGTAAACTGAAATACATTAAACTAAAGCTTAAAGAGTCTTGAAAGCGAGGTACATGGACTAAAAATGTAAATAAACCCTAGCTATATTGTTAACTAACTTAACTAACATAAAGAACATCAAGAACAAGAAGTAAATACAAAAAAATAAACTCCAATCTAAGGTAGAAGAAGAGAAAAATAAAAATCCTTGAAAAGTGAAGAGAAAAACTAAAGAAAACCTAGAGAAAACTAAACCTAAAACTAAGATAAAATGTGCCTCTTTCTTCCTCATCAATTTTTGGATGTTTTGAATGGGACTTTTCGATGCTAAAATTTCCCTTACACGAGCCTTGAGTGATTGATGGGTTGGGTAGACAAAGTTTTCCCTTTCGTCGAAGTTTGTCCCTTTGATGAAGGCGATAACGCGATACCTAGAAGTGGATATTATGATATCTTAGGCATTGTTGAACTTAGGGGGCTTCCTAGAGAGGTGGATATCATGATACACAAAGAGGATGTCGCGATACCATTGAAGGGTCTCCTTTTTCTTTTATACTACCAGAGGTATTGCGATTCCAGGGGTTGGATATCGCGATACCCTTGCCTTAGATATCGTTCTCACTTATTTTCGACCTCCAACACGTCTCTACATCACTGAAGCACACATTAGTCCTTCCAATGGCACTATCGGCCAATTTGGTTAAAAAATTAGACAAAAACAAGAAATTCTCACTTATTACTCGAAAAATATAAAATTACGAAAACAATGAAAAACTAAAGTAAGATCTTTATTTTGCTTGAGAAAAAAGCTCCTTAAGTGTGTCAGAAAAGCCTAATTTGCCACATCGATTTGTGGTAGATCATATTCCCCCACACTCAAGTATTTGCTTGTCCTCAAACAAACACACAAAAGATGCAAAAGATGACCCTTGGACTAAATCAAACAATTAAGTTATATAGTTATACAACATCAAATTTGTACGATGATTACTTCACATGCAATTTAAGAATGATATCTAGCTAATTTACCAACTCCTAATGTAGATATTATTAGCTCAAAAAGTTAAAGTGTCAATAGAGATAGAGGCAACGTAAAAGAACATATGTACAAATATGGTCCATCAACATAAATCATACGGTTCGCTCATAAATTTTTGAAAAGAATTGTTCATGTTCATTCTAACAAATGCAAGCTATATACAAATTGATACGTCAGTGACTTATTTGGGTCCAAAAGGTGTTATTGGCTTGTAACATTCTAAGGTTGAGGTTGGTACAGATTCAAAGAAAGTTCATCTCAAAATGGTTCAAGCACTACGTATATCACACTACATTATTCCCAATTCCCCCCAAAATGCGATCGTTACATCTCACCGCCTTATTTCTCATTCCCTCACTATCCTTATCTCTCCAATAATCTAAAAGAAGATAATTGATATTAACTCATTTTTGTGCACTATGATTTTGAGACTATTTTAAACTCATTTATTTTTCTTTTTTTTTTTTAGCATTTTTACACTTTGTGTGTTCTTTTCTCTCATATTTTTCTTTTCTTTTTAAAAACTATTTTTAGTGAGAATCATTTACAAGCTAATTCAATCCCTCTTCACTAATCGCTCGAGTACATTTTTGTGAGAAACCTTCATACTGTTCCTGCCTAACCCTTAATGTCCATGACTAAACATCCATTCAATAGTGCATTACAAAGTTTAAAGACAATGAAGAGTTGAGTTTTGAACTCAATTTAAGCTCTATGTAACATCCCAAAAATTAGGGGTTAGTAGAATCGTGTTTGTGAATCGAGAGAGAGTGGTCATGCCTTAATTTTTTTAGATTATCTATGCATTTTTAGGAAATAAATGAGGTATTGGTTTGTTGGTTAAGTGTTAATGAAACGTTCCTTGAAACTCAAGTTTGAATCCCTTCTCTTTAACCTTTTTTATTATTTTGCTAATTTTTCCTTAAAACCTAGTATTAGGATCGACCCAATTAAACAACAAGTAAAAAGAAAATAGCGGAATAAATTGAGGAATTGAACACACAAATTTAACATGGAAAAATCCCTCCAAAGAGGATAAAAAACCACTGGCAAAGATAATTTTACTATAATGGCAAAAGAATGAAGAGTACAAAAGATGGAGATAAAAACTATACCTCGGAAACTCGAAAATAAAGAACCCTTAAAATGTAAACACAAAATTCTCTAAATGTGTTAGGAGTTCTAATCTCTAATGGATGTATTTTCTAAGGTTGTAAAAGAACCTATTTATAGGCTTAATTAGTAATTCAAATAAACTATGCTAATAAATGCTAAATATATTATGCTAATAAATACTAAATCTTCTAAAAGAAAATATATTTTGTTTAACTTGACTTGCAAGCAATCTCTTAGAATTTGGGTCACACAAATCTAACAATCTCCACCTTGACACGAATTCTTACAATTCCATCTTTACCAAAGCCCGCTATGGGCCTAGCTTGAACTGTGCAGGGAATTAATCGAGTCAAATCTATGCTTAGAAGTTGGAAGACTTCTAGCCTTTGACTTGTGCACTGCCAAATCAAAACTAACCCGGGTCTGATTTTCACAAACATAGTGCCCTAACATTTCAAAACCTGCATCCAAAAAGAGAACCTCTCTTCAACAAAATAGTCATACCTTTTTCCCTCCTATGACCAAGTTGCCTCTGCTCTAAACGAGTTGACTTCGACTCTGTAACAGATGAGGGACATTTGATTTCACCGGTCAGTGTAGAACCTTCTAGAATATAAAGGCTGTCGGTTCTTTTATCTTTTAACAAAATGAGAGCTCTATGAGATACTTTAATGTCACTCGACTCGACGTTGATTTTGCATCTTTTCAAGTCTAAAATACTCACGGATATGAGATTCTTTCGTAAATGAGGTACATACCTGGCATTTGAGAGTGTCCTAATCGTCCATCGTGTATCCTAATTTTAATAGTACCAATATTGATTACCTTACTAGATGAATCATTTCCCATGCGCACAACTCCACCTTCAAGTAAACTGTATGTGGAGAATCATTCTCTATTGGGACACATGTGGAAAGAGCATTCTGAATCTAGGATCCACTCAGATGTGAGCTTGGAGTTATCGCTCGTTGACACTAACAAGAAATAACCACCACTTTCATCAGCCAAATTAGCACCAGCTATATCTTCCTTGTTACTCTAAGTAGCTCTTTTATTTCACTGTTTATAACAATCTGCTCTGACGTGACCTAACTTTTTACATTAGTGACACCTTTTGTCTCATTTCTTTAATGCTACCAAAACGGAAGCTTGTCTATCTGCCTTGCTATCCAAACCAACTCATTTTCGAGTTTGTCTCTACTCAACAAATGACCATTTTCGAATGAGAGTTTGTCTCTATCATAAATCAGAGTCTCCCTGAAAAACTTGTATGAAGGGGGTAAAGAGCACAATAATAACATATCCTGATCTTCGTCTTCAATATGAACCTCAACATTATTTAAATCATTTAAAAGAGTAATGAATTGACTAATGTGATCTCTAAGAAGCTCACCTTCGTTCATGCGAAACGTAAACACAAAATTCTCTAAATGTGTTATGAGTTCTAATCTCTAATGGGTGTATTTTTTAAGGTTGTAAAAGAACCTATTTATAGGCTAAATTAGTAAGTCAAATAAACAATGCTAATAAATGCTAAATATATTATACTAATAAATACTAACTCTTCTAGAAAGAAAATATATTTTGTTTAACTTGACTTCAAGCAATCTCTTAGAATTTGGGTCACACAACTCTAACACCTAGTATGTGGCATGACTTGTTTTTAAAATAAACATTGCAAAATTATTTCAAGAATGAGGAAAAAGCCTAATGGTTAAAAGATATATGAGAAAGCATAGAAATTAAATAAGGTCCCAAGTTTGAATCATTTTCCTCGCGAAATAATTAAATTTTACAAAATCCTTTGTTTTTTTTTAATTTGTGTGCTATCCATACCTTTGAACCCTAACTATAAATACAATTATTTATTGTATTTTTTGATACCAACTCGTTTCGGATCTAAAGACGAGTCGTAATTGATTCCCGATCGAAATTAGGTAGTGTCAGATTAATACAAATTGGTTCTTTGAGTTTTAAAAAGGTTTGATGATTTAGGAA
>JABFAF010276719.1:784-12609 GCA_013677275.1 Gossypium schwendimanii
TAGCTTCTAGAACTCAACTTTTGCACTTTTTACAATTTAGTCCTTTTGACTAAATTGAGTGCTCAAACGTCAAAATTTTCTAACGAAATTTTCACGAAATATTTATGTGAAATTTTAGACCATAAAAATATAATAAGAAATAAATTTTTCCTCATCAAATTTTTCATCCCGAAACCACTATTCTGACTAGGCCTAAAATCGGGCTGCTACATCTTATGTGATAACTCTAGTTTAAATCGAGTTACAACTTGATTTCAAGTATGGTGAAGAAATTATTAAGATTTTAGCTCGAGCAGTAAAAGAATTGAGAAATAAACATGTAGCATTAGTGAAAGCGTTGTGGCACCGCTATGGTACAGAAAAGGCTATGAAGGATCTGAAAGAAACTATGAAATCCCAATACCCTCTTCTTTTCTCAAGTAAAATTTTGAGAACAAAATTTCTTAAGGGGGGAGAGTTATACCAACCCGATTTTCAGAGGTGCCCAAAAAAAGGCGATTTCAAAATCCCATTTCAATAAACCGATTCTATAAATATTAAATATAAATATTTACGGAGTTGGTATAAAAGAATATTAAAGTTTAGTCTTTCAATTTTTCTTATTAATTATTTAATTTAAGTACAAGAACTAAATTGTAAAAGTCTTATCACTGTAGACTTTTAAATAGCCAAAAGTCTCAAAAAGTAATTAAACTAAATTATAATGTATGTTACTGGATTAAACTAAATTAATTAATTATTAAACATGTTATAAAAGGAAAATAAATGGGTTTCATCTTTATTCATTCTTCATCAACCGACTCACTTAAGAAAAGTAAGAGAAGAGAAGGGTTTCAAAACTTTGTACATTCAGTCCTTAATTAGGTAAATTTTCTAAGTCCTTTTCTTATAATTTCTATATTTTTGAGGTCATCGGAACTTGATTTAGATAGCCCATGTACCAATTTGAAAAACTATTAAAGTTTTTGAAAGTTTCCACTGTTGATTTCTTGAAAAAAAAATTTGGTGTTAAATTGATATGTTTTAAGCTTAAATGTGAAAAACAACTAGATTATAAAGTGTACTTGTTAGTTTTGCACAAAAGGACCAAAGTGAATAAAAGGTAAAATTGATGTGAAATTTTAGTAATAATAAACAGTAGAGGGTCACTAAGGGATGTGATTGAGATCAATTTTGAAATCGAAGCTCAAAATTGAAAGTTGTGGCCATTTCGATTTTGGAGGGACTAAATTGAATAAAATGCAAAACTTAAGGGGCTTTCAAAAATAGAATTAAATAGGTTCATGCATATCATGCAATGATATAAAAATATTTGTTATTGATTAATTGTCTAAAATAATTGTTTATATCAAGAATTGAATCAAACTGAAGATAATTGGGGAAAAGCCAAAATGGTTGAATAGTTCTTGAGGATTCAATTTGCTTGTTGTTTTGACTAAGTAACTTCATATGGAACTTATCACCTTATTTTATGTTATGTTTATTTTGTTCTATTTTATTTATGTATTAGATTGAAATGAATTGGTGAATTTGGCACTTATAACACAAAAAAGGACTAAATTGCAAATTCATGAGAGTATTGGTTATATGAAATGAGAATGCTTATTGAATATACGTTTTATATGATATATGAATTGGTGTAAAGGAATTATAATGCTATTTATACTGAAATGATGCCCAAGTGAATTTAGTAAAAGGTTAGGTTACGTATGACATGCCATTGGGGTTATGTGCACGATTAATCAAGGATTTTACCAGTTATTATAAGATCTAGCATTTGTTGTAGATTCTCAAAGTATATGTATCATATTTTTAGCTCAGACAGGTAACCTCGACATAACTTCAGCTTGTGTGAGCACCCGGTTATAATGTTAGCTTGTGTGAGCATTACGTTCCCGTGTATATGAGTCCATTTTACTATAGTTCGTTCGGGCAAAGTTCAATTGATTGATAATAGAGTCTAAATCATGAATTGAAAATGAAATTGTATTGATGATGCTTGACATATAGATTCATATGTTATTATGTTTCAAATGTTTATGGTATTACGGTTCGAGAATGTAACTAACGTATTCGATTTGTGGTAATGTTGCATGTATAGATATGTATTCAAGTGCCAAGGAAATTTAATTTGGTAGGTAATAGAATAATTGTTTATGCTTAAATGGTGAAGGTAAGTTTTAACTTCCATATGAAGGTAAGTTTTAACTTCCATATGAGCTTGCTAAGCATTTTATATCCTTACCTGTTTGTTTTCTCATTTATGTGTAAATTGTTACTTTGAGAAACGCGTCAAGTCGAATCATTCGAAACTCACACTATCCTATCACTGAATTAGTAGATGTTTGACCATTTTGAACCTAGATTGGTGGCATATATATAGGTGTCTTGATGTATTTTAGTTATTATGAGTTGAATATGGTATTAAACTTGGTATATGTGATCTAGATGTTGGTTTTGTACATGGTTTAAAAGTGCATGATTTGGTTTTTTTTTTATGCCTAGTTGAATTAATATACTCTAACTTATATGTTTAAGGTATTTATAGCATATAAATTGGCATGTTTCAAGATGGTTTGATATAGGTAAATGCATGTTATTTGGATAATTTGATTGATATGTTTGCCATGGCAATGGAATGTTAAGTCTAATGGTTGAATGGATGATAAATTTTTTAAAAAAGTTAAATGTGGTTATTTGAACTTGATTGATATGTTCTTGGAGTGTTTTGATTCAAATGAAGTTAGTAATTGATGTACAAGTTGATAAATTTGTTTGGAAGCATTGAAATAGGTACCAAATGGTTCATTTTTACCAAAAATAGAGTCTGCGTCCTGACGACCATTTTTTCTTGTGGCAACATTGACCAATAGTATGTGACGTTGCGACGTTGAGTGGCTTGACTTTGTGATGTGAAAATTTGTTCGGCGACGTCACATTGTTGTCCCTAAAGTTTTAAAATTTGTAATTTTTTTCCTATTTCGTGCTCGAGTCAACACAAGAGCTTTCGTGAGCTTGATTAAGACTCAATTTTTATTGTGTAGTCATAAATGAATGTGTTTGGCGTTAAATTGCATGTACGTATGAATCTGTTTCTGTAAGTTGATTGTAGTGTCTCCGACAACAAATGTAGCATCTTGTTGCTCGAACCTGGCGATTGGGTCAGGTGAGGGGTGTTAAATCATCAAACTAATGGGAAGGAGGGTAGGGTTTAAATCAACAATCCAACTCATGGATTTGGAGAATGATTACTATTTGGTCAAATTTAAAGGTGAAGTGGATTATGTCAAAGCTTTGAAGGAAGGACCTTGGCATCTTTGTGGTCAATACTTGAGGATATAACCTTGGTGTTCGATGTCCTCTAGGAGTCAGGATTTCCTCAAAAAATCATAGTTTGGATTCGATTATTAAGACTTTTAGAAGTGGTTTACAAGAAAAGCATCTTGACTACTATTAGGAATACTGTGGGATGGGTAATAAAGATTGATTACAAGATAGATAACAAATTTGGTGGTCAATTTGCTTGTATGGTAATAATTTTAGGTTTGAAGAGGCCACTAGTCTCAAATATTTGGATTGATGGTACATTACAACGCCTAGAGTACGAAGGGCTTCTCAATGTATATTTTCTTTATAGGAAGTATGGGCACTTGCAAGAGTTGCGCCCTGAAAGAGGTGCAAATTCTTGTGATCATGAAGCGAGTAACAAGAAGGTTCCCCTGACATTAAATTTGGATCAGAGGGTAAAGTCAGGGAGGTTTGAAGGTTGGATAATTATGAGGAATAAGCAAAGAAGGAAAACAAAAATTCTTGTCGAGTAAAGTTTTAAGAAGAGCGCGGAATTGGTGTTCCTAATTTGTGATGCTAACGGATAATCTAGAATTAATGGAAAACCAAGATGCAGTGTCATACCCCATGTCTAGTGGATCCGAGAATATTGCATAGAGTTACAAAGCTATCTATTTAGCATAGTGTAATCCGCCATGTTACAACCTTTCACTGAATTGAAATATGACGTATAGTTGACCGCCCCTGGATGTACTAACGTCCAAAGTGTGAATACTACAATAAAATATAGAATGACAAGGCGATATCTGCAAGTATACGGGTCAACTTGTAACATAGTTTTACAATGAAGTATGTGAGTACTTTGACGATCATACCCAAGGGAGGCGAGCATTAGATCAATTCTAACCTAAACACTAAAAGATTTAATTAGTACTTTAAATAAGTTATAGCACGAGTACATAAAAAGAAGGTTTTAAAGTTTTTAGAATAATTAAATAAAATAACATAAAATAAATAAAATTCAGGAGATAGAATAGTAGAGTAAATGAAATCTCAATTTTGGGTGATTAGCTCGCTTCGGTATCCCCATCAACTATTGCTTCGGGTTCCTCGTCAATCAACTATTTGCTACCCTAGTAGGATCTTCCGATCTTCCACTAACATAATGAGTTAGCAAGAACTACTTATCTTCCGACCTCAAAGTCCAGACTGGCTTGGGGTGAAGGTGTTCACGAATGGATAATACCAATTTTAGGTTAATTCCCACCTTGATGACTTCCCAAGGTTGTCAGACCCAAGGTTGTCAAACATAAGGTTTGTTTCACGTTCTTCCTTTCCCAAACAGTTGATCAGTTGAGTAACCCTATAAAAAATTAATAGATCATACCGCCACTCATTAATCCCTCATAAAGGGATTAATTCCTCATAGCTTTCATCAACAATATGAAATTGATATAAATAGAAAGCATGCTAATTAAATCAACATCTATATCATGTGCCAAAGGAGCCTATTTATAGCTTATAGTTGGTCGTTGTACTTAACCATAGGTTATCTGATGCCGTCAAGCTTTAGGTTTGATTGTGTAGACCAAAACATCCCTACTTCGTATTTAATTTTTGTTACAAAGTCTTTGTTGCGACACACTAGGATCTGTGTCGCAACAGAGGTGGTAGTATACTCCTCCTTGAGATGTCTTCAAGGGTATGTCACAACACCTTCAGTCTATATAGCGACATCAAAGGCAAACTTGAGTTTTCTTCATTCTGTTCCCTATATGGCGACATCGAGTCATCCGTGTTACGACATAGCAACTAGTATTCATGTAATACACCTTCCAATAGTCTCATGCACACTCACAAAGTACGTTAGCTCGCCTTTGGGCCTCATTTAGCCCCTAAGGTTAATAAAAGATTAAATTTGCACATTTTATTGAATGTAAATAAAACTAAGAAAACTTAACTAAAACATAATGAAAATGCTTGCATTCTAACTCCTTAAATGCAAAAACTAGTTTAATTTACTACACCGAATTACGACAAATCAAACTCCCCCACACTTACGTCATTGCTTGTACTGGAGCAACATAAACAAAAATAAGAAATTAAGGTGACAACCCTTGAGCAAATACCATATAAGTATTGACTTTGGAGCATATGACTTAAGTATTTCATGCTTACTAACAACTTTAACATGATGAGTATTTGACTTACCACTTTTGATCTCACACATCTAAGTTCAGTATCAAAATATACAAGTATTAAGGGTCTCACCCATAGGAGTCCATCAATAGATCGTACACGTACTTTGATTATCTGAGCAGCATACAAATAGTCATTTATGTGTATCTTTAGAATGATGCCCATTCATGCATAAGGATATTTAGCTCACATAGGACTTTTAATCTTGTAGTGTTTTGAAGCTTAGGACAAGTATGGAATTCAAAAATAGTAAGCATCAAGAGGGTTACAAACACGAAAATAGTTTGGCATATCGTATTGATCCCTATTCTTCCCCCCTTAGTGACCCTTACCCACTCACCGCCTTATTTCTCCTTCTCTCACCTTCCTTATCTCTCCATATATAGGAAGTCAGAACATGACATAGTAACTACGGCTAGCCTTACGAGTTTTTATGCACTAATGAACGAGTTTTTCTTTCTTTTGTGACTTTGTGACTTTTCTCTTTTTCAATATATCTCACTCATGAATGTTTTTTTCTCTAGTTTAAGAATTTTTCTACTCGTACTAATTTCATTTTTGGATTTTTTTCTTTTTGTTTTGCACATTAGGCTAACTTATACTTCCTATATCACACCAATCTTTCCTATTTCACTTTATTTTTACAAACTCTACCGTGATATATCTACTTAACACTTAATACATATGGCCAAACATCTATAGTTATGCAGTGTAGGACCAAAGAAAAAGGGAAATACAAATTAATGTTTTCAGGCTCGGGGTTTGTAATAAGGTTCATCAAGAAGTACCAACGGGCTCAAAAATTGATACTAAAGGTGAAAAACAAATGATCAGCTTTTTTTCTTTGGATGTGTTCCAAACAATGCCTTAAGTCATCCCCAGGAATCTCAACATGCGCAAACTTAATCAACCAAACAAGTACAAATTCAACCATTTATCATTCGTACTAGCATGCTTATTTCCTTCTATTTCCTATATCACTTAGTACATTTGATTGCTTAATGCCTATTTAAAATGTAACATATAGAACTTTAGTAGTCTAATGCTCAAAATTTTAAAATCACCTAGCATCATGCCAAATTTATTCATAAACACAAGCAACCTAGTTACATGCTTCTAACGAATCACTTGTATTTCTACAAGCTCAAGCACACCCAAAGTTAGGAAAAATCAAAGAAAAATTTAAAAATAAATTTCCTATGTTACCCCCCACACTTTAGTTGACACATTGTTCTTAATGTGTAGCCCTTAAAAAGATAAGAAAAGAAGTTACTCGATTGATCGTGGTCGTTCCACATCCTATTGGTCAGTACTTCCTCCTTTGCTCATATAAATTTTGAATTGTTTGTTTCTTCTTCATGTTGGGTTCCTATATAAAAACTTAAACGCATAACAAATAACCTACTATTAATCCTACTCCTCTAAAGTTAAATTTAAAATTATCCAAAAAGTAGTTCAAGTCTTTTAAAAGTATCAAAATAAAAAGAAGGCTCAATCCTCCTCCAAATCATCTAGAGGACGAGAGCGCCTTTGCTTCATAGGTGCCTTTCCCTTGCCTGAGCTATGTTGTTGGTAAGAAATTTTATCCCTTGAATGTGTTTTCTAGGCGAGGGGCTTTGAATAACAAAACCCTTTTGTGTACTGGAATATCGCTTTATACTCATCATATGTTCCCCAATATTCTTGAGCCTCACCTTCCTCTTTGGATCCGGTCCCCTCGTTAGTGCCCTTATGTTAGATCGATGTTGGACCAAACATATCTAGAGGATAGTTTGGTGCTCACAGCGTATTCATTCTCACAAATTCTTGAAGCATCGGTCCTGTCTCCTACATCCAACTAATCATCCCATCGAGTTTTTCTTCTATGTTTCCGCGGTTAACCTTTGATTAGTCTGTCAATTTGAGTGAGACTAGTACATCCATTTTTTTCTTCCTCCTCTAATTCTATTCAGTAATTTATTTTTGCCGAAGCTCAACGTACTGGGTATATAGTGTGCCTCAAATGATGCTTCTTGTTGGTTTCATAAACTGTTCATTCTTGCTCATTGGCACCTCTACCTGGTAGCATAATGTTGCTACAAGATGAGCGAAGAAGGCTCCAGCTTTTTGACTCTGTACACACTGTTTCATTTCTCAAAAGATCCATCGCCCTCTATAGATCTGTTTATGCTGCAAAATACCATATAACAAAACAGCACGAAAGGCATTAACGTTAGACACATTCAATGCGAGTACAGTTCTAATGCCAATGAATTACATCCAAATCTTAGCAACAAGAAACATGATGGCCTGATTGAAATTCGTTGGAAGCTCTATGTCTGGCTTGTAGTTCCAAATATCCCTTTCTTATGTTAAATATTTTATAGCATCTTCCATGTCAATATTTTGAAATTTTTCTAAACCAGTATTATCAATAAAATCTTTTTCATAAAATGGGATGTTAGAAAATTCACAGATCTAATTGTGGAGATTGGAACGTCTTCTCCCCGCACTTCAACATCAATTATTACTGCATTACAGCCTCGTTTAATCAGTTAATCCTTAAAGGACGTGAAAAATTCTTAAACCACATGTATGATTGCATTATTCGTGGGAGTAACATAGAACTGCTTCCAGTGATGGTAACAGACCAAAGTCCATATTTCTTTAAAATGGACCATCAAGAGTTTGAACCCTCGTTCCTAGATCATCCCTTGTAACTCAAGAAAATATTTTTCCATATTCACATTATGGAATCAAGATAAGTTCAAAACATTCAATGTTTCATGAACCACGGTTCTTTTGTTCTTTCTAGGAGTCATTCTAATAAAAAATTCTTACCGAGGGTGTAAATGAACAGCAAATAATAGAATAGTGAAATAGAGTCGAGATTACTTAACCTCAAACTCGTATGCGCTTCCTCTTTGATTTGATGACGACTTCCCTCAATGTGGCCTCTAGAATTAGGGATAAAGGATTGAAAACCTAGATTTTGGATGAAAAGGGGTTTTAGGATTTAAAGATTTTAGAGGAGTTTTAGGAGAGGTTGAGTGTTAGAATGAGGTTAAATTATATTAAGGGAATGTTTTTATGTTTAAAAACAGTGTTTTTAGGGTTAAATTTTGGGTATAATAAGGAGTTATTTCGTCGAGTTGTGTGAACGGGTCGGGTCGACACTAGAAAAATTTGCAGCGATGTCATGACACTAGGGTCCCATGTTGTGACACATCCTGCAGTTTTGAAATTCTAATAAACTGACTTCTATGTCGCGACATAGGTTACTACTGTCGCGACATCGGGTTGATTTTTGAACTTCTTCGTTACTGCCTAAGATATTGCAACACAGAATTGTAAGTGTCATGAGGTTGACCTTTTTTTCCAAAATTTTCGATCTCCGTAATGCTTCAAGCGCTTGTTAGACCTATCTTTAACCTACCAGTAATGTATTAATGAATTTATTAGTGAAATATACAATATGTACAATTAGTAAGAGTCTTACATAAGGATGTTAGGTCTTGCTGTCGAACTCGTCCGTCAGCCTGTCAGTTTAGTCAATAGACACCGATGGACTCCCTGTAATTTATTTCTATATGTATTAGTCCACCACCCATAGTTCCATTCTATTCATTTACGTTTATTTCTTTCTCTGAATTTACCTTTCTGGCCTACTTTAACAACCGACAACTCTTTTCATAGGCTATAACTATTAACTATTTGCAAAGCCACATAACCATGCCACCACTTTAGCCTTTGCTTAGCGTGCATGTTTTGTGAGGAAGTCGAAAAGTATGGTTCATACTTGTCACTTACTATTTCTCTGCTCATCTCATCACTCCAGAATAGCTTTTCAAGTGTACTTGAGGTGATGATTGGCACAAAGGGTGGCAAAGGGGTTAGCAAGGGATTTTGCACTAAGTCTCTTAGATTCCAGCTTTGTAGACTTTTAAATTCATCCATTTGAGATTTTTTGAGTTCTTCCATTTGTCTATAGATAGATTTCTTGCATGGCTCTTGCAATGACCAAACGTTCCACGATGCCTGCAACTCAAGGCCTAAGCTCATTAGTTGTCCAGCTTGATCAAGTCTTGCTATATTATCATAGGTCATTTCTACGTATATGTTTTCAATTCTGTTTAGCATTCAGAAAATTCTTAGGCAGTCAAAACTTTGAGGTGCTTACTTTAGGACTAAGGTTAAGCAAATGATAGTCAATTCAGGTTTATTAGCTGAGACCACTAAAATATCTTTATTTGGCTCTGGTAATTCCTAAATTGACAAACACTCTCCACTAGATCAACCATTACCATTATTTCTATTGATTGGTCTATGTTATGCTGCTCTTGTATTTCAGCCTTATAGGTACAAACCAAAATTTCTAGGACAATGAGTTCCATGTTGGTCTGACTTTGCAGCTTGCTGACCATTTCCCCTACTAGCTCTATGTCTTCTCTTTTTCACTAGTGTCAACAGCGACATTCTCTTCTTTTCTCAATTCCTAACTTAGCACCTCTTAGTACCTTTCTGAGAGTATACTACTATGGTTGTGGACATATTATCTTGGAAAAGGACAACATTTTTCCCTCAAATTTGAATTAATTTGAGATCAATAAGCGTTGGTTTTCCTGTATCTCCCTGTCCTCATAGACTCCTTCCTCGTAAACATCTTTTTCATAATCGAAGTCTTCATCGGACCACATATAGTCAAATTTATCCATGGGTTAGGGTTCCTAAAAACATAGAACAAATATCAGAAATGTTAATTAACAAAAAAAAATTGGAAGTCATAGTTATAACCAACAAATTTCCTAATTATTCTCTTAAAAGTGCAAAAATTAAAATTAATCTAGAACCACTGCCTCCCCGGCAATGGTGCCAACAACTTGGCCTCCTCCGGAAGTACTAACGTCTAGAGTGTGAATACTATAATAAAATATAGAACGACAAGGTGGTATCTACAAGTATACGGGTCGAGTTGTAATATAGTAATATAGTTTTAGAATGAAGTAGGTGACTACTTCGAGGATCATACCCAAGGGAGGTGATTGCTACATTAATTCTAACCTAAACACTAAAAGATCTAATTAGTACTTTAAATAAATTATAGTACAAGAACATAAAAGAAAGGTTTTTAAAGTTTTTAGAATAATAAAATAAAATAACATAAAATAAATAAAATTTAGGACGCAGAAGAGTAGAGTAAATCAAATCTTGATTATGCGTGATTAGCTTGCTTCGGTAATCCCCGTCAGTTGTTGCTTCGGGTTCCTCGTTACTCAACTAGTCACTAACCTAGCAGGATCTTTCGATCTGCCACTAACATAATAAGTCAGTAAGAACTATTTATCTTCCGGCCTCATAGTCCAGACTGGCTTGGGGGTAAAAGTGTTCACAAATGGGTAATACCAATTTTGGGTTAATTCCCACCTTAATGGCTTCCCGGGGTTGCCAGGCTTAGGGTTTGTTTCACGATCTTCCTTTAACAAACTGCTGATCCGTTAAGTAACCTTATAAAACAATTAATAGATCATACCTCCATACGCTAATCCCCTATAGAGGGATTAGTTCCTCATGGCTTTCATAGACAATATGAAACCGATAGAAAAAGAAAGCATCCTAATTAAATCGATAATATAAAGTAAATGAAAGAGCTTGATTGTATTGAATTTAAGCATGAATCCATAGAGTTTGAATGCTTCCACAATCCAGATATCTTGAAATCAATAAGAACAAATAAAAGAAATCTAAAACCTAAGAATGAAATAAAACTAAACTAAATTTTATAGAGAGAATATAAACTAAGGAATGATGTATATGGCATGTTCCAAAGGAGCCTATTTATAGCTTTTAGGTGGTTTTCATCCTTAAACCTACGTTAGCTAACATCCTCAAGCTTTAGGTTTGATTGTGCAAACCAAAATGCCCCTTCTTCGTATTTAATTTTCGTCACAGAGTCATTATCGTGACACACCAGGACATGTGTCACGATAAAGGTGGCAGTATACTCCTCCTTGAGATGTCTTTAGGGGTATGTCACGACACCCTCATTTTGTGTCGTAACATCAAAGGCAGACTTAAGTTTTCTCCTTTTTGATCCCTATGCTGCGACATCGAGTCATCCGTGTTGTGACATAGTGACCAGTATTCATTTAATATGCCTTCCAATAGTCTTTTGCACACTCAAAAAATGCGTTAGCTCACCCTTGGCTCTCATTCAGCCCTAAGGTCAATAAAAGACTTAATTTGCACATCTTATAGAATGTAAATAAAATTAAGAACACATAACGAAAATGTTTGCATTTAAGCTCCTTAATTGTGAAAACTAGTTTAAACTGCTACACTGAATTATAACTGATCAATAA